>CM031243.1:737338115-737418095 GCA_018340775.1 Taxus wallichiana var. yunnanensis | reverse complement strand
CAAGAAGGATTTTGGAGAATGGATGGAGTAATAAGGAGGATCTTGTTGACTTCGGAGAAATAAGGTGGAGAAGGAAGTTTGTTGTGTGCACTCTTTTGTAGATCACACCTTATGTCATTTTCGGGTATCTCATCTACTCTTCCCCAAATTTAGAGGATGAATATGGTTTCTCCTCTCTTCCTTTTATTGCTCAATGTTGTGTTTTTCCTTCATGCATGGTTTGTTCTTGTTTGTGAGTGTATTGTGGTGGTGGTCTCCCTAAAGATCTTGTGCTCAAAGTGGTGGAAGCTAGCTCTCTCTCCCATGGGCTTGGGGGAGGCTAGCATGCCTTCCAATCCTTGGAAAGGCATGTAATGATGCCTGAAGGTTGGGAGGTTAAACAAGCCTTGTTCTCTAGAAGTTGAATCCTTGTAAAGCATTCGAAGTTGGAGCCTTGTCCTTGAGGTGTGCTGGAGTATTTTTGGTGGCATGGTCCTTTATGACCCTCTCTTGTTTAGAAACTTGTAACTCTTGATAAACTTATGTTCTTGTAAAATATTGCAATGAGCCCTTTACAGTCTTCCATGTGGAATATATGTATAGTTCATAGAAGCACGTGTGTTCTCAAAGTTGTATTTAATTCCACTCTTGAATATGGTTGAAAGTTGAACTTCTTTGTAAAACTTGTTACTTTCCATACGTTGATGAGTCTTGTGGGGTTAAAAAAAAAAAAGCGATGCCATCATGGTTGTTTGAAAAGAAAATATAGTTTTAGATTTCAGCCTTTTAAATGTGAAATGGGTGATTAGAAATTCTTTAATAAAATGAAAGGTTTTCCTTCAAATAAATGTTCCTTTTATATATTATGAACTTGTTGTAATTTCCTTGTAGGAAAGTGGATAAATCAAGGATATTGTTGATCTCCTTCTTGTTCAAATCGTAAATTTATTTTATTTAAAAGTAAAGTACCATTTTGAAATACATCACTCTTTATATATTTTGCAAATTAGTGAATAAAAATGCATCTAGGTTGTTCTGCAAATAGAATGTATACATTGGAAAGAAGTTGGTATTTTCATACCACATATCAATGCCTAATCCTATCTTTGAATGAATGCAGCTTTGGATAGTTGTTATCGTGTATGTGAATCATTTACCCCAGTTAAATAAAAAAATTTAAAAAAAAAAAAATACACCTGTGTATAAAATATAGTGATTTTTATAAATCATGACCATGACAAAACAAATTAGAAAAAAAGCAGGCTGTTCTATTCATTATTACAGCAGCAGTTACCTTGTTTCATTTGTGTTTATGTAAAATATGTTTAACTTGTAGATTTTGGTCTAGATGAGTTTAGTATATATAATGAAAAATAACATGTTTCTTTTGTGATTATGTAAAATATGTATATGATACTAATGCGGTTATTGCACCATTATATATTTTAGTATGAAACTATTAAAATATATATAAATAAATAACAATAAAGAACTACAAAAAAAAAAAAGGAAGAAATAAAACTAAAAATAAAATAAAATAAAGACGTTTTATTATTATACGGTTTATTTTTGTTTTTTTAAAAAAATAATAATAATAACAATGGGGGTTAGCCCCCCTACACCTATTAAAGAAAATACATATTGTAATGGGGGAGGGTCGGCCCCCTCCCCGATCGTCCCACGGTGGGGCACTTCCCCACAACCTGCTACGCCCCTGTCGCCCCTTCTTGCTGCGCACCCTCGTCCACCTCCGGCCCGGCCCCAGCGCTTCCCCCTCGACCACGACCTGCCCTAGCTGCCACTTGACACAGGTCTTGTGTGAAACCACAAACAAAAATATAATCACCCGTTTATTTATTTATTTTATATATATTGACTTATTTATATATATAGAGGTTGAAAGCAAAATAAGAAACCATTACTGGTTTGTATGTAGGTTTTAACACAAATATATATATATATATATATATATATATATATATATATATATATATATATATATATATATATATATATATATATATTAATAGTATTGTTTGAAATCTTCAAACAATCCAAGTAAAAAAAAAAGGAGAAGAAGAAAACAAATCCACCAAACCCCATGGTTCCTCTCCCAACTGCACAAGAGAGAAGAAAGCAAAATGAGAAAAAGAGAGAAGGAAAAAAAGATCATAAGGAAAGTTAGGGGGAAAAACTTAGATCTAAGGCTGAGATCCTTTTGATCCTAGGGTCAAAAATTAACCCTACATCCCTTGAGTCATGGGTAGTTTTAATGGGAATGGGAAATAAAATATTAGGTTGTGTGTGTGTGGATAATTTAAATAAAGGGGAAAACTGATTAAATTTTGGTAAAGGGGTTGGTATCTTCCTAGGGTGTTCCTAGTGGTCTTCATGGAGATTAAATAAATAAATTTGGTTGGGGATAGTGGTTGAGCATTAAGTAAAATGATTTAGTTAAATTAATTAATATCGGGAAATGTAATTGTATTATTAGGCATTCACTTTAAAAAAAAAAAAAAAATTACCCTAAATTTGTTCTTTATACCTTGGTCACGGTTTACGTTGTCCGGATGGGTCTTACACAATCAAACGAAACGGGGTTTCCAGCATAGCTAATACAATTTATTTGTAGAATTTGTAAGCTGAAACAACACTATTCTAGCTATTACAACAACCTATAATAGGTTATATAAGGCTTATAACCTTTGTGTTCCATCTTAACGCTTTTCTATAAGCCTATCTATGCCCACTTTCTCTTCTCTGCGGACTTTCTTCTTTTTAGTGCAGCCATTAAATAATCTTATTACATGTTCAGAGCTCCCTTATATCGTTTAAGCTGAGTGTTCTTTTTGGATTGTTCATCCTCTAACTCTATAGGGTGAAGGTTAAGGTAGGCACAAATTCTCTCCCTTTCACTTTCATGGAAATTGTATTAGGAAACAACTTTCATCAAATTTCATCATTTGGTTAAGGGAGATGCTTGCCCTCTTTATTTTCACTCTGTATTTTGTTTTCAAACTAATTTAAATTTTTTTGAAATTACAAGTTCGGGTTGCTGAGAGATAATCACCAAAAAATGCTGTGCTTATCATCTAATGATTAGTAATAACTATTGGCTCAACGAGCAGTCTATATTCTATAGTAGAATATATCGACTTGCTTCTACATTGGAAGTCCTCCCGTAACTCATTGGTTTCTTCCATATGTAAATATCATCCCTATAAATAAAAATCCTATTAAATTCATTCCATTCCATTTGAATGATAATCTTATAAAATACCTTATATTTCAGATCTAAGGTTTAATGTCTAAAATACATGAAAATGAGTGTGGGCAAGAAAGAAAAATGGAATGAAGCACACAATGTACTGCTATAGGTCAATTAACATCAGGTACTTATCAGTTTATTATTGCCATAAATTTATGGCTTTATTATAAATTGGGTCAAGTTTTTGTTTGGTGGCTATCCAACCTTTTTAATGATTAGCAGAAAATATGTATCAGTCATGCTCTGTTTTCCTGAATTTATTGACCAATATATATAGATCTTATTGTGGAATCTTTTCATGATAGGAATGCATGGCTTGGTTGAACAGGGAAGTAGTAATAGATCAATATTTTGGTATCAAAATTAAGCATTATTTATCTTAATACTTATGCTAGTTGAAGGTTTGTTTCTTCACCTTTTTAAATTTTATTTGCAATGTTAAGGACAATTTCCACAATAACTTTTTATTTTAAATTGGTTTAGACCCCAAGGAATGGAAATATTTAGGATTAAATAATGTTATACACATTATAAAGCATTATTTCCCAACACTTGTCCAAAACCCTTGTCTTAAATGGTCTTATACTCATCACAAACAATAGAAATGATAATTTAATTTAGGTGGAAGTGACTAAATGCACTTGTCGCTCTTTTGCTCATGCGTGATTGAAGTTTGTGGCTTTGGATGAAGATTTCTAATGGGGGAAAATAATTGTTTATTTCTAAAGTCACTTGTCTTCTCTTTTCTTATTTGTGATATAAGTTTTTTTTTTCAATAAATGTAAAATGTGAAGTAAGAGTGAAAGATTTAACAGTGTCGCCTATCTGAAAAATTCGATGGAGTTGAAATGATTTCCAATTTTTTTTTTTCTATTAAAAAAGGTAATTTTATTTGAAGGAGCTTTGCTAATTTTTTTAGATTGCATAGAATTTATCCAGCAACAAAGTAAACAGGGATATTCAAGTTACCCATGGAAGCCTTTGATTTATATTAGATGTCAATAAAAGTTAAAGTGAAGTATTGTGAGTTTCTAAGGCACTAGTTTTGGTGAGGTGTACCGTGTGTGCTATGGAATGCCATTTTAAGTTGAATGTAAGTTCTGCTAGAGATCATCTAGAGGGAAGTGCTTAAGACTTAGAGAGCAATGGCCACATTCCATACCTACCTGCAAAGGATGATGTAGATTCAACAAATGTATCACAGATGTATATTTTAGTCATTTTATTTTTGTGCATTGAAGAAAGCCTTTATCATTGTATTGCAGACACAAAGCTGAGAGACACCGAAGTAAATTAGTTCAGTAAGGTGTACAAACTACCACTGGATCAAGAATTGTACATGGCAGAAGCAACACCATACAAGAAGGTAGAAAATAATGAAAAGCCACTCTACTAGGGATTCAATCTTTTAATGGCGGAGGTAAACTTCTCTACCACATAATCCATTAATGAGTTTTGCTTTTCTGTAATTATCCTTCATCATAAGGACATTAATGTTGATAAGAGGGTTCCAAACTGTTTCTAAGAAAAAACATATTCCAATATTGTTGTGATTATTAACATTAACAAAATCAATTTTGAGTTAATTGACAAATGTGTGGTTTATCTGAATGGAAACCTGTAGAAATACTAATAAAATTTTGATTCCGTAGAGAAGATTATTTTGTCTGATTCCACTGAAAGGAGGCTAGTAGATATCCCGATGGAGTAAGGACAGACCAAACACATCACAAAACACAAGCCATGGATGCAGAGAGTTCTGATTACACTACTTCAAACAAGGTGGTTATGAGACAAATGTGGCATACAAAATCCAAATTTTTGTCTTTAACATCCCTCTTGTTTTGATGTTCTTAATAATATATTACATTTTGTCTCTTAATAGTTAATAATATAAAGAATAAAATTTCCCAACTTACTTTCCACGACTCTTTACATCATCATTCATTCATGGGAATGACCACAATAGGACGTGAACACTGGAAGTGTTGTAGGATGGGAATTTTCTGTGTTTTGCGAATGGTTTGTGGGCAGGGGACATTGATTCCCATAATTTCCTTTCTTCAACCCTGAAAAGTTCAACTCTTGATGGATTTCCATACACTATTCCAAAGCTTTATTTTGGTGTATAATTTGGGAGTATGCTGGGAAAGGGGGAAGGTGGACTAATATTTTTACATGTTCATTACATTTGGAAAAACATTCAATGCCTAATGTTTTTGCACAGGGTTCGAAAAGACCAGAGGGTTTGAATATATTTGCACAAACCATCAGATGAGGAAGGATGGCCAACTCACCTTTTCATTTTGTTGATTCATTAGTTTTATCTTTTAGCAAGTCATTTTCCTGTTGTGAAATCTTTCTGACTATATCTAACAAGTCTTTAAGTTACTCTTCTTTAGGGGACCTCCTATCTTCCAGCACCCTAACTTTTAAAAAATTCCTTTGCTTTTACGATCCTCTTCTCTTTCATAACTTTATGTATAACTTGTTTTAGATTTGTTGTTTTGTATCCTCATGCTTGGCATAACAGCTCCACTAGTTTTACACAAAACTTGTTTGATTATACTGTTAACAGTGTATTTGACATTTTCATGAGTGATGCTGCCGATCTTGGGTGACATTGATAGCCACCTCTCATTGATGTAATGCTCAACAATGTCTATTAACCCAGGACCATTTTAAAAAAAATTGCTCATCTTGTGCCAACTCTACATATTTACAAATAAATTGTTTATGTTTGATGGTTGACTCAAGAAAATAAACTCAAAATATTGGTTCGCTTACCTGGATAAGAGTTTTTTAGGTCCTTCCATTGCCAACAAAATAAAAACAATGTATTAAGTTGAGCCTACCATCCTTGTGTGTCTTTGCCTGACTGATTTTAGAAGAGATATTCAATGCCATGCAATGATAGTTTTGCATTGATTTCCATTCTCATGGAAGTTTTCTACCCATGACTTGAGTATTGAGGAAACAAAACACATCACTTTTTTTGGGTCCTATGTGTGTTTGAGCATTTCAAATTGAATTTCTGGGAAGGTTTACCACTCTTTTCATTGTGAGTGCTTTCTTGCTGTTTGTAGAGCAGAAATGATTTCAATTTCTTTACCAAGCTCTGATCTCTGCGAGTGTTTCTCCCCAGATATATTGAATGCAACAGTCATGATAAGACAATCCAGTTTACTGTCTTCAACTAAATATATAAAAAAATTGTCCATAGCCACTATTATGTTGATCTTGCAAATAGACAACCAAATTAATGGCAGATATTATCTAAAGTATATACAATATTTTAGAATGAATCATGCGGCCTTGTTTGCTATGAAGAAAACCAACAATTACAATTTCACATAATAATTAGTATCCCGGAAATCAATTTATCCTAGCATAGATCTATATCATCAGCGAAAACCACCATCCAAATATTTTCCTGGGATGTAGGGTTCATCATGGGAACTGTTGTTTGTGGGACATAGCTCTCCCTAGTGCAATATGCAGTCCAAGGACCAACAACATATCCAAGCGAAAAATTCCACAACTGGGAAGATTTATTTCGGAGGTACTTTTTCTGGAAAATTAATATCATCAATAACCTGCTAATGATAGCCCATCGTTTGACTATGGTTTGGAAAAGACATAATCCACTCCATTAGAGCTTTGTTTATGTCATATTTTTTACCTTTCCTTGAACAACTACTGGCTGAAAATAATGTTTATAATAATTTCTATAATTTACGTTCATACCCATAAAAAAGTTCACATGAAATTGAGAATAAGTTAGATAAAACAAAGGACAAAGATAAAACAAAGGATTAGAATTCAAAATGAAGATTATCTTCGTTGAGATTTAATGTCTTCTTAAAACCCACAAAAAAAAATGAAAAATAAAAATGCGACAGGAAAGATATGTCTGCACAATGTGGAAGCATGTGAATTGTTCGACAAAATGCCCGAAAAATGTGTAGTCTTAGTTCTGAAAGGACAATGCTGCATGGCATCATAAATAAGTTCGAAGGCGTAGATAAGAAAGTGATAACCAGGGCCAGCCATGAATCATGTGGTGTTTCTTGTTGATGATGGACACATATTTCGAGCTTTAAAAGTTCAGATATTAGGGGATGAATCTTTGAGATGACACACACACACACACACCTCATTGCCATTCATCTGTAAATGATTTAGCCTCTTTTGCTGCTTTAATAGGCATGTAAGAAAAATGTGCAAACATACGTAAGGCACAAAATCTATTCGACAGAATGCTTGAACAAAATTTGGTGTCATGGAATGTAATGATTGTGGGTTTGTTTAAAAGAACTTGGAAAATTTAAGGAAAATTCAAACTGAAGTTGTAAAAACAACATCCACAACCTCTGGTAGCATCCTCTCTGCCTCTTTCCAAATGGGATATTTGGCATAGGGCATTTCCCTCCTCAAGATCCAGCATGGCAGTGCCTAAATATGGTGCAAGTGAAGTGCTCTTTGCTGCTTCTTCAGGTTTTAATGGCATCCCAAACTGTCTTCTGAAAACTCATTAAAAAAATGTAAAATAAAAATGCTGCAGGGAAGATATGTCTGCAAAATGTGAAATGTTTGACAAAATGCTTGGAAAATATGTAGTCTCAGTCCTGAAAGGACAATGCTGCATAACATCATAAACAAGATCTTGTTGACCCCAAGGCCTAGACTTGGCCAACCATAAATGATGTGGTGTTTCTTGTTGACGATGTACATATATTTTGAGCTTAAAAAGTTTAGATAGCAGGGGATGAATCGTTGAGATGACACACACACACACACACACACTATGCCACAAGGTTCTCCAAATTTTATCAAAAAAGTTTGAATTTTACTGAACTTTATTCTTGTTGAAAACAAACTCAAACTTTATCCATCATTTTTGCATGGGAAGTTTTTGACACGATTTTACATTATTTTACAAATGTGTGTATATATACATATACCGACTAAAAGTAGTGGACAGAAAGCTTTGACCACTTTGTCCCTCTGACATATTTATGTGTTTTTTTCAAAAATAAAAATGATAGAAAAATATTTGTTCGAACTTAATGATGTTTTTTTCTAGAACTTTATCCCTTAGCAAACTTGAAGCGAACTTTATCCTCATAGAACATAAATGTCTATTTTAGGGTTGCTCTTGTTTCTTCGTTATTTTAAAATAATAGTCTATTTGTGTAAAGGAAAAGTATAAAAGTTTTCATTTTCAGTATGCATAACTCCTCATGTTTTGTTGTTTTCATTTGTCAAAGATTAGATTGTTTTATCTCAATCGATTTCTTCTGTCCTTTTTTTTCAGGTCTCCTTTTTCTTCTTGCTCCATTGGGTGTGGAGTGGCTTCAATGCAAGAAAGTAAGATGAGTTCGGCCTCCATTATTGGTTGTATGTTACTTTTTATCTCTCCAAATATATTCCTTAACTTATTATGCTTACTCAAGTCCATGTTCATCCCAATTTCAAATATTTCTTAAATTGCTTACTTGTGACAGATGTAAATGCCTATATGGGTATGTGTGTGTTCACTATAGTAATAGTCTAATAGATACATAGTTTATTATCGTTTTAAAGAAATATAGAAAGAATGTACTATCAGGTTACCAAAAGGGATATTTTCTGAATATAGATATACTTTCAAATAAAAAAGTGAAAACCATTAGCACCCAAAGTCGTGCTGCAAATTAGAGCCCAAGCAATTGCCAACTTTTCACTATGGTGGCGAGAGAAATAATTCTTTTTCCTCCTCTTCCACATCATGAAGTAAATGTCTTGAATCTGAAAAATAACTGGTTTCCCTCATCTCCCAAGCCAATTTCTCCAATTCTGAATAGCTCTCACGTGTCTATGAATGTGATCTGTCTCCTACTCAAAAGCGTGTACCGGTTTTGGGTTTCAATCCAACTACATCCAAGGATCTTTTTAAGTTCTCTATATTTCATCAATCCCCTTAGTATTTGAAGCTCACCCCACCTACCCCTTCTGCATAGATATTTTAGAGAACATAAATTATTAGCATTTTTAGGATCCAAATCAAAAAGCAGTGCCGCTGTGAATTTTCCTAAACCTATATTCATATGTGATCTACAGGAACCAAGAAAGCATAGCCATTTAATAGATGGATATGAATAGCTTACCCTACCGCCTCTCTGTATGGACTGTATGAAATATGTTGTTTCATCATGATATTTCATTTTAGCCTGAATTGAGCTTGGTTTTTAATTATTGGAATTGAACTATGTTCTGCGCTAAAGTTTCGTTGAACTTTTAGTCAAATATTTGAATCATACTAATCATAAAGGTAGTTTTTGTAGGTTGGAACCAAGGACACACTGTTCACTGGTGCCTCTCAACATATATGCATGCTTCTGGTCTTGCAACAAGAATTTTCAACATTAAAGAGGCAAACTGATAGGATGATCATCTTCCTTTTCCCCCGCATGATTTCTACTTACATGATAGCTCCATATATGCATCTCGTTTGACATTTGTAGTCCATACCATCCATGATTCATTGCAGTTGCTCGCTTGTGCCTTCCCAGTGTTATTTGTAATGTTCTTTGTGAGATAATTATGTGCAACCGTAAATGCTCAGCAGTGTTGAACTGCTCAACAGTAGCTTTTCATATATTTTTTATTGCACAGCTAGAATACCAATAATTCTAGATGTGACGAACCATTTCAGGTGTTGTTAGTAAAGACTTCTTTTACATTCTCAGCATTCATACAGCTACAATAATAAAACTGCATGTAATAGAACAATCCATTTCCACAATCATCATTCATACACCCAATCTCATGAAGATATAATTAGAGGTACTTATAGTTAATTTACTACTAAATCCAATTCACCTTTCATGTATCTCTGAAACAATATCATCTGCAGGCAAACCCACTAGCATGTCACGAGAAAGACAACATTAAGTAGGGAAGCATATCATATATGTTTGAGACATCATAATAGTCTCAATCCGATACAATTTGAAAAACAAATGTCCATTCTCACATATTCTTTTAAATCCCGTTCATTACCATTAAAGTCCCAGACATTCTTAAATAATGGCTACCTTTGGGTTTGTTATTGTCTTTGTCCCATTTCGCTGCCTGAGGTTGGCAACAAAAGGAACAAGCCTCCTGTGATCCCTCTTTCCTCATGGGACATATGTATCAAGTACTCATCCAAGTGCTCAATATTGTTTTGCAATTGCTGCACTGAGCACCACAGCTCCAGATCCTGTCAAATACTATTGTGGGCCACTGCAAGCTGTATATGAGCTCTAAGTAGTGGGAGGAGGAAAGGTCTTTTTATTAGCAATGTGCCCATTTTCTGAACTTCTATATCAACTTGATGACCTGCCACACTACCACAACTGTAAAAGAGATTCAAGAACATTTAATGCTTCCCAACATAGAGTGCTCTCGACCAACTAGAAAACAACTGCATACACTTGTGGACTTTGTGCTGCATCCATTGGAGTGTGCCAGAGAAGAGATTTGAGCATGAGTAAGATCACTCTTCTGATATTCTACAGGATCTTTCTCAAGGAGTTGAAGCAATTTCCCAAATGCAAGAGCAGAATGCTGAGGAACCATTATACACATACATGAAGAGTTACACGATTCAACAGGTCCTCAATTGTTATTATAAGACCTTCGGCATATGCAAAATATTCACAAGATTCAACAGGTACCTGGGACGTATCAGTACTGTTGGACAGTTGGGGGCTCTAAATTTATTTTAATTTCAGTTTTATTGAGGACTTGATAGGAGGGCATGACAACCACAAGGAAACTTGGAGATTTTTAAAATCCCTCTAGTTTATTGAAGAGAATATTCAAAGGATATCAAGAACGTTTGAGGTAATTATTTGGGATCATCGCAATTGGCCAATGAAAGAATCTATTTATAGAAAATTGGACATATATTTGAGCCTCCATACAAGTTATTTATGAGATCAAGTCTCAGATGATCTTCAATACTAACAGAAAAATTTGGAACTGCAAATTTCATAGCGTAAAGTTTCAAAGAGCATCCTTTCCTAGAAACTATTAAGGCACAATATTGACTCCTTCCCGCATCCTTAAGGAGGATTAGAAGGTGATTTTGGAAAATATGAATTCACGAACCAACCATTGCACTGACCTCTTTAGTTATCATTGGCAGGTTAGAGTCAACTTAATTAAATAGGTCATTGAGGAGCTCCTATATGCATCTTTTACGGCGACCATCACAACACAAAATTTAATCTCAAATGGATGAAACACAATGGAATATTATATTCATATATCATATAAAATGTAAAATCTTAATTATATTGAATGTTTTGAACATTGATAGCACTATATTTTTCAAGTTCTGTATTTCTTATGGACTAAAAATGAGTAAAATGAGTATATATATCTATTTTATTTTTTAATATATATTTACGGACATAGCCAAGATGAATTGTACCCAAGGGTTTTTAAAGTTGACGTATCTACATGTATCAAACCCGTACTTGAACCCGTATCTTGGCAACATAGCAACACATGAAAGCCAATGATGGTGGCCTGTAATGCGAGTGCAATTCCCCTACATTTACAACAGAGTACTAGATTGGATTTTTCTAATGAATTTGGAGTGTCAACATAATAGTCACCACTGACTCTTGACAAGTGTCGATTTTGAGACTACTTGTTGAGCTCCCCATTCCCATTAACGGGCAGACTGACATATTTGTCAAATGGCTAAAACTTGAAAAAGTTGTACATATCTTCCTTTTTGCAACTCGGATCGAAAGCCCCCATTTTGGAATAGGAAGGTAGGATGTTGGCAAAGGTTGTGGAATTTGGCTTTGAATCTACCAATTACATTTGCTTGAAGCTTTCTAGAGCCTTCTCAACAAATTCATTTTGTGCATAGCTTCAAAATCAATGTTGTTCATGTGAACACATCTCTTTGAGGTATTCTGTCAAACAATTCGCTTGCCTTAGTCTTTGCTTCCAAATTTTGCATGCATGTCTCTTGGGTAGTTACTGACCACAACATCCAACAAAATTCCTCTATCCTTTACTCTTTTAGGGATGTCCATACCTTGTTCCAAAGCTACCATTTTGGCACAGGCTAGGAGTATGCTAGCAAATGTAAATTGATTGGGTTGGAGGCTTATTTGTTACATATGGTGAAATGGTGCGACCGGCTCATGAGGAAACCCATGTCCTCTCAGTACCTTTGCGTTAGCCGTATTCCATGAGAAGCAATAAAAGTATGATTCAAATAGCAATACGGAGTACAATTCACATTCTAAAGTATGATTCAAATTCTAGCACTCTTAACAAGTGGAAGGAAATGAAATATGCACACAATAGAATTTGCTATTACAACGATTCACTTAAATACCTGTTTGAAGAAATTTTTCATGGCCCAGCTTTAATACCTACTCCATAGTTTCTAAATATTATACAATCTGAAACTAAAATATAATCAAAATCTAAAACTAAACAATATAAAAAAATTGATTTATGGATGGTGTGGGCGATTTTGTTATCCTTTACAGGTTTGTTTTCCCTTCTATCGTGGACATGTCCCTCATTGCTTGTTGTTCATGGCTATCTATGGATTAACAATAATTCTAGAAAGCATAATTCTCTAGATTTTCCAGTTATCCTCTATGTAAAGAATTATCACATACATCTGGTTCTTTGTCCAACATTTCTGTTGAAAATAAGCAATATATTTTGCACATTTTTTCTACTAACCCCATCCAAATGACCGGACTAATGGCCATTATTTTTATTCAACAAGTGGCTCAATCAACCGGTAGCTTTGTTCATCCATTGAATAATAGACCCACTTCTCCATTCATCAAATAGCTATTTATTAGCCAGCCATTGTTTATATTTTTCCATATGTTTCTATCTAATCATATATGTATTGAGCCTTTTATTAGAATCATTCCATCAATAGGAGATGCTAACTAAGCGTAATGGTGGGTAGTTTCGTGGTATTTTTCTAGCGAGACTCATTATCTTACCAAATACATTGATTGTCCTTTTTTTGATGGATGTGAAACTTGACTAAAAGATTAATTGTTTTGAGGCGGTCTTCCACTAATCATGCGAGGACACATAGCCGTCCCCTCACTTTGCAAACTCTACATTTTTGTTGTGGATTCTATTCTAACTTGGAAATATTTTCCAATTTCAAGTGATAATGACGTCGACATAGCCAAGCTGACTTGCCTTGAAGGAAGGTTTGCTAAGCGAGTGGAAAATTATATTGATATTATTGTAATTGATATTCTTGTAGAAATTTTTTTGCATTGAGTGCTTTGTAGCATGTTTTTATCCTTGTTACTAGCAAAGCATATGCGTTAGTCTATCTTCTAACATGTTCCTCTAAACAACTTATGTTTTGATTTTCTTTTTCTCAAAGTTCATAATATTAGTTGAATGATGCTTGATTACAGTAGTGCCCACCCACGTGGGTCCCAAACACAAGACCAAACATAACAAAATAATATATTTTTGACTTTGATATTACATGATAAACTATGCGACACCAAAAAGACTCACAAGGGTTTTCATGACACCACAAGAAACATTTACACCAACTTGTAGAACACGTAAAAGTCAATATGACACTTTGTGTAATCAACGTTACACCTCGATAAAAGGGCAAGTATAAGACTATAACACAATCACAACATGAACAACACGAAATGACACCTTCCACACCATCACATTTTCAGAGTTCAATCTTTGTCATGTTCAAAATCTAATTTAAGCCTTAAAGGTTTGAAGGGCACATAACATGACAAACATACATTTTCCTTTTTCTCTAGATTACATTTCCCTTACTTTGTTTAACACTTAACTTAAGATGATTTCCACTTCACTACCATTTACATTTCCTTATTTAATCTTAAAGGTCTTGAATCCATTAATCATGAGAGCATGTAGTTTCATTCACAACAATACACATTATTTATTTTGTTTTGGTTTTAATTTATAACAATACACTTAATCACATGAAAGTGTTAACCTTGGTTTAAAGAGCATTAACATGCAAGGTAAGAATCCCCTCTTCTCAAAACTTCATAACTCTATTACACATTGTGAATATCTTAAAATAAGTGTACACTAATTGGTTCACATTTCAATTTCCATTAATTTGCAAAACTCTGTTAATTAAAAACCTTTTGAAACACATATACGCCACCCACACTCATTTTTAAAATACGGGTTCATTTCTTAAAGAGCATGGTTATTTGTCATGGTTAAGCTAACCTTATGCTTGCAGTACACCTTGAAGATAGGGATGATTGGGAGCATTTAAAAGATTTTGAAGAGTCACATGAGGTTAGTGTTCAAGTCAAAAGTTAATGCTCTAGAATGTCATATTCTCGAAGGAGGTATCTCATAATATCCTTAATGTCAGAAAAATGAGACTTAGCAAGAAGTTAAGGAACAAATCACAATTCTCACATTTCTAATGGATCAACATCCTATCGATAACAATCCCACTGTTAAGGTCTAGACACAAAAATATGTCCACATATTACCCTCCAATAAGGTCCTAAGATTAGTTTTAAAATTTATTCCCAAGTACCCCAAGGGAGCTACGCCCCACTACGGGCCAAAGCTAGCATTCAACAACTTAATCCCCCAAGACCTCCAAAAACCCGAAGGTGTTCCTATAATTAGAGGCTAAAAACCACTTCCACTCCTAAGGCGTAGTGATGTCCCAAGAGGTGTTCAATTACACTAAAGAAACAAGGCAAGAGGTTAAGCCCAAGGGGACCATTCCATATAACAAGGGTCGATAATTCAAACTATAAGTTGGTTGACACTTTTTGCCCAAAATTGAAACACACATTAAAGTTATATTTTCTTGAAGGCTAAGAGATTTTGTATGTCAATACTCCCTAGAAAATAGATGAATTATTCTATTATCATAATTCTACCATCAATTTTACTAGAACAATCATATCCAAAATTACGATGGTACAAACAATTTTAAACAAGTTTTCAATTTCATTCTCTTGATGATAATTCGGATACAATAAAAGGGATTCTCTTACATCTTTTTCTAATGCATGCGACTAAGTGTGGGATTAATCAAACATGCAAATGTATAACTACGCAAGAAATAGTACATTTCATCAACATGCAACAATATGGTGTACATCATGGAAACATTGTAATAATGCATTTCATTCATAACAATATTGTTGATATATTCTATAAAATTACATTGCTTTCATATAACATGCTAATAAAAGACACAAGTGTCATTGTACTTATCCTATTGTCCGGGTTTACGCAACCACCGGAATGTCAGTTCTAGAACTGGTATGGAAATCCCCTACACTCAAGCATAAATCCACACATTCATCATTTCGAATAATTTCAAATAAAGAGTAGAGAGAGGTAGAGATAGGGAGAGGGAAGAAGAGAGACTTCATTTCTCACACATTCACACTTTCACATTCATTTGCACTTTACGTTTTTGGTTCTAGAGAGAGTAAGGATGAGAGAGAAGGTTAAGAGGCATTTTATCTTCCATTCACAATGTCGTAACCATTTGCATTTCATGTCCATTTTTATTTCATTTCAAACCAATTTACATTTTCCAATTCATTTACGTTTTAATATCAACCAAAGTATCATAGTCATTTCTGGAGAGAGAAGAGGGAGGAGAGAGAAAAAACACCATACATTTCAAAATCCATTCATTTAAGGTAAAGGGTCGAATAATGCTCTACTTAGAATCGTGACGGTATTACAAAGGTCACATGTGTGGTTAGAAGTCAAATAGGACTCTCAGATTGAGTTTCTAGCTGAAATAGTAAGTTGAGAAAATTGGCCGAAACAACAAAAGTGCTTACAACTTGGGTTCCAAAAACACTTATCTTGAGTTCAAGCACAAGTTTGGACGATTCCCACTTATTCCCCCATATATAGAGACTACATCACATTTGAGAGAGTTGAATACGACGAACAATGATCAAGTTACAAGGGTATCTCCAGGGGCTAATAATCGTAAACGCAACTAAAATTTCTTGTCACATAGGCCTTGAAACCCACTTGCAAAACTAATCCTTGATAGTGTTTTTTCATAATTGAGAGTGGGTTCCAATTCTCCTATTGGCGATCTAGAGGAGGTGGCGATAGTTTTCAATTCGCTTGTACGAATGAACATGCATCTCTAAGCCGAAACCGATCGCATTTTATTACAATGAGCATGTCATGACAAGTAGCTGATATAGAAAAATAGGCTTTGAGACTTGATTCAAAAGCACTAAAGAGTTCAAACAACTAAATTAAGTTTCCCACAACGTCCTCGTTACTTAGGGGTCAAATAAGAAGTTCCGATTCACGGTACATTTGGGTGTGGTGCTCCATGCGCTTGATTTATGAGGTCAAATGTTTCTATGTTTTGAAGGTTTCAGGCATGATAACAGTTGTAACATTCGTTCTAGATGTATTCTCTATGATTCAAAATATTGAGACCCAACCACATAGAACACGAAAGAGTGTGTAATTTAAATGCAAGAAGAAGGAAAACCATACCTATTTCATGCAATTCATCCTCACTGCATTTGATGGTTGATGGTTGTTTGAAATTGCTCCAAAGTTCCTCCTTTTTGCAATTCAAAACTACAATCTCATACGAGACATTCCTAAATCAACCATGTTCTAGCATGCTCATCTGGTTGCACCCCAACTAAGTAGCCCATTGTTCCATGCGCTTCTTTATTTTGACTATCTTTGCCATTCACTTGAATTTTCTTCATAAAATAATGGGCTGCATTAATGGCAAAGGCAATAATACTCTATTGTCCACACCTTTTCAGAAAATTTGGATAATTTAGGGCTCGATTAGAAGCTTCTTGTCAAAGAGGAAATGATATAAAGCCATCCATTTTATAATCCTATTTGGGTTGGAGCATCTTGTGGTCCTCTGCCTCATAGCCTATCCTTCCTCACACCATGCAATCATAACCCCTGCCCCATTCCCACCGGTGATCAAAATTGCCCCCTTTTTTTGCACAAACAATGTACTAACGATCCTGAGAGGCCACATTTCTTTGTGGTAGAAAGGCAACTTGCCTGGGTGCTTTCTCAAAGCCCCAAATTTTGACAAAGGAAGGGATAATGTTGGCGGGTCATGGAAATTGGCTTCACACCTAGTGATCCTTTTTTTAATTATTTGCTTGAAAAATTTCCAAGTGTTTCAATAGACCCATTTTGTGCCTATCCGTAAACTTGGGCATTCTATGAGACCACGTTTTTGAGGGATTTAACCAAATAGTTTCCATGCATGGCGCGGGGGTTGAACAACTTCTTTGAGGTGTCCCAAAACATCTAAACTACCCAAGGCCTAAGTGGTGTCCTTCTTAGCTCAGCTATCCACCTTTGATCCATAATCAAGGAAACAATACATTCCATAGTCTTAACTCAAACAATCTTTCTTCTTTAGGCATCTAATTCTATAGTCTTTAAGTAAACAATTCCTAGAATTTTGAGAGACTTACCATGAAGTTTCATCTTCTATTGCAGGGTTCATTTTAAGACCCCACCCGCCCTCCCCCTCCCCGTCTAAAAATTAGTTTAGAATGGGTGGTGAATCTCGAAAATTGACTTTCACATCGATGGCGAATTTTTGAAAAACCGTTTCGTTGCAAAGCCGACTAGGTTGGATGGTCATCCATCGTCTGCCATCTAACCTAGCCACCCATTGTTTGTCATCCAACCCAAAGGCATGTATTATACCTCGGCGAATACATGCATAAGTTAATTGTTACATATAAATAGTAGGCGAATTGACCCATACAAATGACTTGTTGGTGGAAATTTTAGGCGAAGTATGCAAGCGATCATTGCTGAAAATTTGCCATTTCCAATTTCCAAAATCCCCAATATTCGCGAGTTTACAAAAATTCACCACTAAAATTTTCCCTGTCTATTGCTTACACACACTCCTACAATGTCTATTCTACAATCATGCGAAAGTTTATCAACTATTCAAATGACAAGATTTTCCCTTTTCTCTTTGACACCTACCTTTCTTAATCTTCGTTCCTTTCTTTAGTCCATGCTCCTAGCATGCATGCTTGAACTCGTAAGTCTTATTTAGGTCTCTTGAAGCTTGAATCATGCTACAATAGACTCAAAAATGTTAAATCATTCATACAAACTCATTTCAAACCCCCACAACACTCTCTTTTCTCTTATTTGCAAAGCGCCCTTTAGATCCTCCTAAGACCATGTTCTTGGAATGCCCATGTAATTTGACTTTTATAAGTTCCCAAAGATCTGTGTTAGATTCATTAGTTCATATTTAATTAGGTCAACATGTTCCCCAAGTTTCATATCTCAACTAGATATAAAATTCTTTATACTTCTCTTTTGGGGTTTGGAACTTGAAACCCTGACTATGCCCATCTTAATAAACACTTCTTGATCCCTTTCCCGCTTTAACATTGGAAAATATTTTTACCCTACTCACATTCTTCACAAAATGTTAGAATCATCATAAGAAAAAATTCAAATCATCCAAAATCCTTAGTACCTATAGTTGTCAACTCTAGCCTTCTTAAGTCCTTAAGACAAGGTTTCTTGCTTCACCCTAACATCTAGAGTTCTAAGAATACCTGTAAGGTCTAACTAGGCCTATTAGTTCATTTTTTCCATCCCAAACATGCTTGCAAAATTCCAAAACTCCATTCTTTGTATAGCCATGTATTGCTCCTAATTTGCATTCTTTGTTCTTACCCTTACTTAGGTCCTCAATTAATGGTATCACAGGCATATTCTCATCTTCCTAAGGTTTCATTTGTTGCAAATCAGCAGCACCCCTGGATGTTGATCAGACTTCTAGTTTGACAGTTTTGGATATCCAATGTGATTGCACAACATTGAATCCTCTCCCCAAGTGTGGGACTTGAAAAATGGGAAAGGAATCTCCAGATTAGAGGCTGGTTCCTCAACTCCCCTGATCAGATATATCACTTACAAGTTGCAGAGGTTTAAATCCCTAATTCCTACTCTAAATTCCAAGGGGACAAAGATAGGAAATGCAAAAAACTAAAACTAATGCTAATGAGGTGATGCACCAGAGGAATGGTGAACATTTTTGTTTCTGCAGATAGACACAGATCATAGAAATACAACAAAGTTTCATGCACAAACTGATAAACTGTAATGGAAGGTCAGGAATGAATCAAAAACCACAAACAGAGGATTAAAACTCATTCACAAAGCCTGCATTGTCATTTTCAACATTAAAAAAACACTTGCATTACAACATCTGAGAGAAAAAACAGGTTGCAGTCTTGGAAGAGGTCTGATTTTCCACAAAATCACTTTTAGGTGAAGGAAGGAGCATGCAATACATGAAAAATGTTCCACCCTTTAAATATGAGCCAAATCTGGCTTTTACAGTGTAAGCCACGACCCCAGGAGAGAGAAACGCGGGAAAACGTGGGAGAGTTTCAACCACTAACCCAAAATGCATTAAAACAACATGGGTGTCCTTATAGGCCCATCCCCTGACATTTTTCGCCATGCTGGGAGAGAATGTGAGCCATTCTTCATTAAAAATGGTTGTTGAAACGTCATTTCTATCCATGACCACGTGCCAGAGGTGTTTTTTCAATTTTCTCTCTCAAAATCCATCAAAATGCAAAAATGACCCCAGAATCTTGTAGAGAATTTCACCAGCTTTCCATTGATATAAAGAACGCCAAAAGCCGAGCTACGGATCGAAAGTTATGCTCGTCCTCGAAATTTTAGGGCAAAACAGGGCCAAATCGGATTGGCGGGCAAAATTTTTTAAATTTTCCACTTTTTGGTCATTTGGAAAATTTTCCAAAAATTCCCGCACTCCACCATTCCTGGGTGCCACGTGGCATGTTTTGATTGGGCGCGGGCCTTTAATGCTTCATTTTCCATTGTTTTTCCCTTTGGAAAATTTTCAAAAATCCCGGGCCGATGATCTGAGGACACGTGGCACGTGTTGATTAGGCGTGGGCCTGTCCTCCTAAATTTTCCATCGCTGTTTGATCCTATTTCTTGACTCGGACATGTGGCAAAACCTCATTCGTTGCGGGCCTTTCCCTTCGAATTTTCCATGCGGGCTTGTCTTGAGTTTTTTGGCGCCACCTGACACGTGGCGAGATTCCATTGGTTCGCGCTCGGGGGGGCGATTTTTCCTTCGAGATTTTCTTCTTTTTCCCTTGGGAAAATTTCCCAAATTCTCCCCGCCTTCCACCGGTCCGGGACACATGGCATCAACTCATTCGCCGTGGGCCTTCCGCAAACATTTTCCTTTTCATTTCTCTTTGGGAAAAAATCCCAATCTCCTCCCGCACTCTGCCGTTTCGAGGACTAAGGACACATGGCCTTCTTTGAATGGTCGGTGGGCCTGCGGGCCAATAATTTTCCTTTTGAAATTTGGCAAAACACTTCGCCAAAATTCTAACTTCTCCTCCACGCTCCGCTGTTCGGGACTAAGGACACGTGGCGCAATTTGGTTGGGCGCGGGCCTTCCTTTTGAAATTTTCCATGGCACCAACACTTAGTTGATTTTTTCAATTTTTTCCCCTGGACACATGGCGCGATCCAATTCGATGATAGGCTGCGGGGTGAAATATCCCTTTTGAAAACTTTGCCAAACACTTGGTAAAAATCCAAGTTTTCCTCCGAACCTGCCACTTCCTTGGACACGTGGCACCATTTCATTGGCTGCGGGCCTTTTAGGGGAAAATTTCCCACAAAAACTCCACCGAGCCATAACTTCAAAAATTTATTCTCCCCAAGAAACTTTGAAGTGCTCTTATGGCTTCAACTCTTTCTGGATCAATTGCTAATCCTTCTTTGGAGACAATGTGGCCAAGGAGTTTTCCTTCATGGGCTAGAAAAATACACTTTTTAGGATTCAAGGATACTCCAAATCTTCTGCACCTTTGGAACACTTGTCTCAAATGAAAGAGGTGGTCTGCTGCATTTTTTGAAAAAACAGTGATATCATCAAGATATATCAGCACAATGTTGTTAATCAAACCCTTGAATGCCATGTCCATTGCTCTTTGGAAAGTAGCTCCAGTGTTGGACAACCCAAATGGCATTTTCTTGTATGCATAAGTTCCCCATTTGGTTGTAAAGGCTATCTTGAACTGATCTTCTTCTTTCACCATAATCTGATTGTACCCGAATAGCCATCAAGTAATGAAAATCTCTCAGAGCCAACAACAACTTATAAAATCTGCTCCATAGAAGGAAGTGGATAATGATCTTTGAGAGATGCTCTATTCAAATCTCTGAAAGTCAACACACAATCTGATTTCCCCACTCTTCTTTCTAACTGGAACCAAGTTGGCTACCCAACTAGAATGCTTGATAGGGAATATGATTCTTGATTCTATCAACTTATTCAATTCATTTCTCATGAGAGGCTCCATGTGTGGATTGACTGGTCTTTGCTTTTGTCTGATGGGTTTAGTACTTGGATCCAATTCAATGGTGTGTTGAGCTAACTTGGGATTGAAACCTTTCAAATCTTCATAGCTCTAAGCAAACACATCAGGGAATTCTTGACAAAGTTGTATGAACTCATACCTTTCTTGCTCAGTTGTTACTTTACCAACTCGGAGTGATTTGCCTTCTTCTACCAAGATGGACACTGAATCTTCTCCCTTGACTTGAATGTTTGCTTTCTCCTTCCTAAACTGATCATTAGGATTGAAAATGGACTCCAAAGTAATAAGTCCCTTGGGTAGTTTGTTGGTTCTCAGTTGTACCACTTGGTCACCATACTGCTGCTCCAAATTTTCCTGATTTTTAGCTGAGAACTCAGCCTCTTCTTACAAGAAATGGATGATTTGCTGATCATTTTCAAACACTTGCCAACTTACATTGTTGTTTGGTACTGAAGGCCTCACAATCACATGGATGTTTGGCTGTACCTTGTCTTTTTGAATGCTTTCAACAACGTCAAAGGCTGCCCCAACTATTGCAAGCCTATTAGCAGCTTGGTTCTCTTTTCTAGGAATGGATTTTATGCCAAAACCCTCAAAATATTCAATGAGGTCCCACACCCTGTTCTTGTAGCACTTGAGTAGATCATTCTTGACAGCATGCTGCCCCTTAACTTGGTTGACAATCAACTCACTATCACCAAAGACTTGCAAGTTCTTTATTCCTCTCTTGATTGACCAATGCAATCCTTGTATCAAAGCTTCATATTCAGCAGTGTTATTAGAGCATGCAAACTGAAATCTAAAAGTTGAATAATACTTAACTCTTTGAGGGTAAACCAAGCACAGCTTCCCCTCCTGCGCACCTTGTCTACTCCTTCATCCATCAAAAACAAGTTGCCATACCTCATTGTCTTCCTTGTGGTTTGGCTTGGTGATGCTAGGAATAGGCTGATTTTCTTCATGCATGTAATAGACTCCTAGCTCAGATTCTTCTATTTCTTGATAAGGATCAATAGCATGCACCTTGTTTGCCCATTCATCAAGAGTTAGATCTGGATGCTTCCTACCTTGGTGTCAGTTTCATCGGTGCTTGGATAATCCTCTTGATCAAACGCTTGAACAATTGGTATTGATATGATTTGGAGTGTAAGGATCAATGTGAAAGTTTACAATAGGTTTAGATCTGATTGTGGCCTTGGTTCCATATCTTGTTCTGAACAACATGTGTGACCAATCAGCAGATAAGTAGCCTCCAATCTTGGTTGTGAAATCCCTTGACAGACATAGGGCAAAGAGTGGTGGAAGATCTATTACTGAGACATCTTGCAAAACAACAACATTGGGGCATGCATGTAAAGTAAGACTCAAGTTTTTATCACTCCAACCGTTGTTATTCTTGCTGTCCCATCCAATTGCACTACCCCTTTAGATATGACTTCATACTAAATTCCCAATTGTGATCAGCTATTTGCTTGGGCATTCTTGAACTACTTTCCCCGAATCAATCATGCAATTGTGTACTAATTGGTTTCCAATGATCAATGAAACATAGAATGGAGGGGGCTTCAACATTTTACCTTGCTGCCCTCCATGTGATTCCTCTCGAGTGGGCAACATTTGTGAGCACATTTTCTTGCATTTGGACTTGCTGATTTGAAGTTGACCAGTCCTTCATGGCAGCTTGTAGTAAATCTCTTTGGCCTAGGATAGATAGTGATTCCCACATTGATATGTTTACATTTTTCTTCTTCATCTGATCAATGATGTGAATGAAGATGAAGCATCTCTCTGCTATCCCTTGGCCTTGCACATTCATTCCTTGCATATGGGCAGCAACAACTGGCGTTTGAGCTGGCCTAGGAGCTGTTTTAGGCAGCCCTTGTGTGTTTGGAACTGAATTTTGTTTGCCAATAATTTGTGGAATAGTAGGAGGTTGTGGATTATTTGGAGCCAATGGCTATTCTTCACCCAAATTCCTCCTTTTTGACCTTGTGTTGGCTGCAACACTTTGGGAAACTATTTGATTCATGCCACAAAAATCCTCTGCCTGCCAGTTTACAAGTGTAGTATCATTTGGAGCTGATTGCTGCTGGAATGTTTCTTGTTGCTGGTTATTTCCTTGACTACCTTCACCCTCCACACCAGTTGTAGTCACCATTAATGCTTGATTCAAGGCACCGTTGAAGCACATAGACTAGTTGTGAGGTTCATTGCATGGGAAACACCAATCATACTCTTGAGCTATGTTGTTTTGCACTGGCACTAATGCCTTAGAGGTAGATATAACATTGGGATTATAGGGCTGAAATGGTCTGTTGGCAGGAGGTCTTGCTTGGTTTAAATTTGTAGTTGGATTGGGTGGTCTTTGAGGTTGGTATGGATGCTGTTATAGAAAATTTGAGCTTGAGGCTGGAAAGAAGGCCTAAAACCTTGGGCTTGCTGCCTTTTGAGTGTAACCAGCTCATTGCCTAGATTTTGCAATTGCTTCATGACTTCTTGAAGTTCATTTGAGGCACTAGAAGATGAAGTAGAAACTCCACTTGAATTCTAATTCCTAGGAGTGGGAATAGGGGCTAAAATAGGCGTTTGATTAGTGTTTGGGCTCTCTAAACTTGGAAACAGTGGCATTGGAGGCCTAGGAGCTAGCTTGCCAGCTTGAATCAAAAAAATTCAGCTCTAATGGCAATGCTATAAGCAACAGGGATAGTTGTACCTCCCATGGATTGAATCAACATAGAAATATCAAAATTTAAAGCTTTAAGGTAATATAGAAAAGCACCTTCTGTTGTTGGCCTTTCTGTCACTGGAATTCTCTCCCAAGTCATTTGAAATATGAAGTTGAAGTCGGTCAGCTGCTCATTGGGAGCTCTCTTGATGGTTTTCAGCTATTTCAAAAGGGACAAGTTGTCTCCCTTTTCCCCAAACTGCTCATGGAGGGCTATGCATAGCTGGTTCTAATTTTGGATAGAACCCGAGGCAAGACTCCTGAACCATTGCAAAGCTTTCCCTTTGAATGAAGATGCCAACAATTTGACAATAACTTACATCTCATTGATCTCATGGATTGCACAAATATTAGCAATATCCTTGACATGATCACCGGGAGTGTAGTCGATTCTCCGAGTGAAGTATGGAATGTTCTTGATATGCTGCAACCGGGATTAGATTTTGTGCATTGAGGGCAAGTGGGCTGCTTTCCAGGTGAAATTGACATAGGGATTATTTTTGTGCCATTCGATTGGCCTTAGAACCCTTGTTGATTGAATGAAAGGCCTACCAGGTGGAGGAGTTGAGAGAGTTCTATTTGGTGGAGATGGAGACCTTTGAATTCTCCTCCCTCTTTGCCTTCTTCTTGGAGATAACTGCAGATACTCAAACAAAACTTCTTCTTCTCCAACTCTTGACCTTGTGGTGATTCTTCTCATGAGTTTTTAGGTCTCTTTCTAAAACCAGCTGATTCTTCTTCCTTGAGTTGCATGGATGTGTAATTTAGGGCTCTTTTAAGCAAGAAACTTGTAAAAATGCACATCAATTTGTTGCAATGAAGATGAAGACCTCTAAGGTCCCACCGGGCATGCCAAAACTGTTGTTGCAAATCAGCAGCACCCCTGGATGTTGATCAGACTTCTAGTTTGACATTTTGGACATCTAGTGTGATTGCACAACATTGAATCCTCTCCCCAAGTGTGGGACTTGAAAAATGGGAAAGGAATCTCCAGATTAGAGGCTAGTTCCTCAACTCCTCTGATCAGATATATCACTTACAAGTTGCAGAGGTTTAAATTCCTAGTTCCTACTCTAAATTCCAAGGGGACAAAGATAGGAAATGCAAAAAACTAAAACTAATGCTAATGAGGTGATGCACCAGAGGAATGGTGAACATTTTTGTTTCTCTCGCAGATAGACACAGATCATAGAAATACAAAAAGTTTCATGCACAAATTGATAAATGTAATGGAAGGTCGGGAATGAATCAAACAACACAAACAGGATTAAAACTCATTCAAGAGCACAGCATTGTCATTTTCAACATAAAAAAACACTTGCATTACAACATCCGAGAGGCAAAAAAGTTGCGTATCTTGGAAGAGGTCTGATTTTCCACAAAATCACTTTTAGGTGAAGGAAGGAGCCCGAATACATGAAAAATGTTCCACCCTTTAAATATGAGCCAAATCGCTTTTACAAGGTGTAAGCCACGACCCCGGGAGAGAAACATGGGAAAACGTGGGAGAGCTTTCAACCACCAACCCAAAATGCATTGAAACAGAATGGGTGTCCTTATAGGCCCATCCCTGACATTTTCGCCATCTTTGGGAGAGAATGCGAGCCATTCTTCATTAAAAATGGTGGTTGAAACGTCATTTCTATCCATGACCACGTGCCAGAGGCGTTTTTTTCAATTTCTCTCTCCAAAATACATCAAAATGCAAAAATGACCTGGAATCTTGTAGATAATTTCACCAGCTTTCCATTGATATAAAGAACGCGAAAAACCGAGCTCTGGATCGAAAGATATGGCCGTTTGAAATTTTAGGGAAAAACAGGGCCAAATCGGATTGGCGGGCAAATTTTTTAAATTTTCCACTTTTTGGTCATTTGGAAAATTTTCCAAAAATTCCCCGTGCTCTGCCATTCTCGGGTGCCACGTGGCATGTTTTGATTGGGCGCGGGCCTTTAATGCTTCATTTTCCATTGTTTTGCCCTTTGGAAAATTTTCAAAAAATCCCCATTGGGCGATGATCTGAGGACACGTGGCATGTGTTGATTGGGCGTGGGCCTGTCCTCCTAAATTTTCCATCACTGTTTGATCCTATTTCTTGACTCGGACACGTGGCAAAACCTCATTCGTTGTGGGCCTTTCCCTTCAATTTTCCATGCGGGCTTGTCTTGAGTTTTTTGCACCTGACACATGGCGAGATTCCATTGGTTCGCGCGGGGGGGTGATTTTCCTTGAGATTTTCTTCTTTTTCTTTGGGAAAATTTCCCAAATTCTCCCCACCTTCCGCCGGTCCGGGACACGTGGCATCAACTCATTCGCCGCGGGCCTTCCACAAACATTTTTCCTTTTGCAATCCCTTTGGGAAAAAATCCCAATCTCCTCCCACGCTCTGCCATTAGGGACCGAGGACACGTGGCCTTCTCTGAATGGTTGGCGGGCTGCGGGCCAATAATTTTCCTTTTGAAATTTGGCAAAACACTTTGCCAAAATTCTAACTTCTCCTTTGCGCTCCGCCATTCTGACGGGGCCCGAGGACATGTGTCGCACTTTGGTTGGGCGCGGGCCTTCCTTTTGAAATTTTACATGGTGTCAACACTTAGTCGATTTTTTCAATTTTTTTCCCCTTGGACATGTGGCGCAGTCCATTCGCCAGGTGGGCTGCGGGGTGAAATATCCCTTTTGAAAACTTTACCAAACACTTGGTAAAAAATCCAAGTTTTCCTCCGACCCCCGCCACTTCCTTGGACACATGGCGCCATTTCATTGGCTGCGGGCCTTTCGGGGAAAATTTCCCACAAAAACTCCTGCCAAGCTATAACTTCAAAAATGCATGGAGTTAGGAGGAAAAATTTACCTTTCTGGAAAACTGAGAAAGAGCTCTATCCAATGGTGCCATTTCCGAGAAAGTTTTGAGTGCACAAAAGCAAAAAATTAAGGCGAGGCACAAGAGAGGAAGAATGAAGGAGTTAACCACAAAATGAGCAGGGGGCACATTTTGGATAACGATTTCAAGCATGATGATTAGGTATTTGGGCTCCCATCATTAATGTCCACTTGTGTATGAAGTTACAAGCCTTGAGTCCATTCTAAATGTTGCTTCCTTTTTTAATGACTGATCTTTTAGACCACTAAACCTTGATTCTTGTGTTTCTTGAAATCGGTAAAGAAATCACACAATTGCATTGGTGAACTTTGAAAATTCTTTCTATATCCTTGCTTAGATCTTATCGCAAATTTGTCTTCAAAATTTCGAGGCAAGATTCCTTAGTTTGCCATTTTAAACTTCATGCCCTAACCAACTGGACTGTGCATTGCAATGAAGCTTGAGAAGACCCATTCTTGATAACCTTCTTCAAGAAAGGATTCAAGGCCCAAAATTTTACACTTAGGTCTCGTTATAAGGATTTGGATGAGAGGATCTTACCAATGAGCTTGTAAGTCTCTACAAAGTTTTTAACAAATCTTCTTCTCACCAAGTTTGGATATGTGCATGCCTTAGGATAACTTTGAGAAAGGAAAAAGATTGGATCTTGCTTCCTAGAATGATTCAAACCTTCAAATCAAGATTGAAAGCTCTGTGGGGACATGACTTATCTTCCTTATTTTGACATCTCATAATAAAACCAATGGACCAATCTCTGAACACGGTTTACATAATGATAGTGCACAGGAAAGCATGATACAATCAAGGAAACAAAGTAACCATGCATAGATAATGTAAAATTACATTATCAACATCATAATACATGTAGTGAATGGGGAATTGAGGATGCATCAAGCTCGAGGATTCAAATTAAATTTAACCATGATCAAAATCTACCATAAATCATCATTTCCCTTACATTTATTGTCTACCTCTTCTCAATATCAACATTTCCATACAAATTGTCGAATGTACTATCTCTCCTCATGAGAGTTTGACCTTTTATTCACTCTCGTATAACTTGAATTGGCTTGTATTAGTCCTTATCAAGATCTAGAGTACCTATTTTGGTTGAGATTCCCAATGATACATGCACAACTTAAGGAATTTGATTATCAACTATGACCTTTGACAACTTCGAATCTATCTATACAATCACTTTTATCTCTCTTCCAACGTAGGAAAAGATAGGACAACTCACATTCAACTAGAAACCTAATTCCTAATTTCACACTCATGGTAAGATCTTGTTACATCACAAAGTCAAACTTCTCGACTACCATTTGGAGGAAAATAGCCTAACACCTAATACATGCTCAATGCCTCTCAAAGGCTAATTATCACTTATCTTATGTTTTATTCCATTAAAGGGCAATATTCTTACATCACTAAGAGGTCTTGTGCATTCCAATAGAAGACTAAGCTAATATTTTCTCGAGAGATACCATACCATCTTGTTGGCGGGAAGGAGGAGAATCAAATTTAGGTGCTTTGAATATAGTTCACCATTTGCGAAAAGAAATCAATCGACTAGGCCCAAAAATCGTGAAGAGAAACTCAAAACGAGTTTCATGGTACCGCACAAAGCATTACCGAGGATACTACATAACCTTCCTCCCCACCATGAAATCCTCCATCGAAAATACATCCTCACGCATGCCCATAGAAAATTCATTAAAACATTCTTGACCACAATTTTCCAAAATTCCTCTCACGTACGCATCACACAAAAACCCAAAATTTCATTAATTCGTTCTCGACAAACCAAAATACAAGGCCCAAGGATTTTCATTAAATTATTCTTGAGATGTGGTTTGGCTCAAGATCCAAAATAAGTTTGGAGAGATTTAAGAATATTAAAGAGATATTTAAATTTAATGACAAGTCTTCTTTTATGTTAATTTCTTGATTTAATTTGATTATTTTATAATTTTTTATTACTCGAACCTCCACAACGCCATGGTAAGTTACTAACATCTCGTAACTTATTTCCTTAAATTAATAAAGGTAATTAAGATACAATGATAACGTCGCCTCGTTATTTACGGGCATATCTTGCGTCGAAAGGTCGAAGAGTCCTTCAAGCACCTTGGAGGCGATAATAACTAGTAAATCCCAGACCTGCTCCCATCAGGTAAAGTGTTCAAAAGCTTAAAATTTTAGAGCTTTTGTAATTAATATAATTGTGCTCTTGGCCTTAGGAAAGACTACCAATAGTGATAAAGGATACACACAATTACTTTTATCTTTGAACAACTAATACTCTAATTTAGGGAGGTAGTATCATTTTTCTTACGCTCTATTTAATCGTTTCATTTTATTAATTATTCATATCGTGAGCGTGACGCTAAAACAACAAACTCAATCCTAACAAGGACTTCCTTGAGCCCACACATCTACAATCGAGAGGAAGTAACGGGAGGGACACTACAAATTCATTAAGGGCAATTTTTTTACTAGCATGTACCTATTTTTATTTTAACTCGGGCGTTTCATGTTGTTTATCGGTTCTTGCTTATTGCGCAATGGCCAACAAACACGAAAAATTCTCCAATATTTAAGCAACCATTTGGATCTTGTTTTAATAGAGGTAGTTGTACCTTTACTTGGAGGATTGGTTCACTATGTAGGATCACGAGTCACTAGATCCACAAAAATATTGCTTGTATTTAAGTATGTTTTATAACCAAACTAGCCTCCATTTTTATTAGAGATCAATATAATGATGTCTTATTATAGTCATTAATGATGTAATAACAATGATGGTGATTCTTCTTGTCTACAGTGATGTCAACACATGATTATATGGATATTGTTTTGAAATTCCTCTCAAAGGAGTTGTATATTTCATTGTAAAACTAGTTAGAAAGAATCAGCTCAAGAATATATGGCAACATGTTTGAAGGAGGTGCCACACTTTGTCTTGTAAAACTAGCTAGAAAAATTAGCTAATGAATTTATGGAAAAATGTTTGGAGGATGTTTCAATTTGTAATTTTAACTCAATAAATAGGTGTGTCATTCTATGTCAAGGGTTAATGACATTTATGCACCCTTTTGTATTATCTCTTTTTGATATTAATAAAATGTTTATGGACCTAGTTGTGGACACAAAATTTCACCCAAATTGTTTTTGTTTATTATCACTTTGCTCGGTGTCATTGATGATATGTATATTTTGATTGCACTAGTAGAAATTTAGTTATTGTTTATCCTTGAAATTAGCTTTTCATTCTTTAAATTCATAATCTCTAGAGACAAAATATGTATTAATCTATATTGTCTATGCAGAGACAATAATTAGAGACACATGTTTTAAGACAATATTTGAGATAGTATACAACTTTTTTATTGTCTCAATTTGAGACGATTTGGTTAAGTATTCTCTAATATTGTCTCATAACACCCCTCTTTTAGTAATGAGAGATCTCATGTTTTCACTATGAATTCGAAATAGACTTTTAGGTTACATATGTTGGAAATTTTTAACTCAACTTTTCAAGTCATTGGGTACACGTAAGTTGTAAAAGAAGTTGCTGCATATTTATGGGACTAGAAAAATTGCATAGTTTTTGTCAAGGTTTCAATTTGATGGAAATGTTAGTGATATGCATAATTATGCCAAAGACGTAACATGCACAATCAACGGGCAACATTCACCCATATACGTGCAAGACCATTGTCTTGATCGCAGTTGTTCAGATTTTATCGGTGAAAAAAGCTTGTGAAAAAATACATCTTGACCGTCACCTCATCCCCTAAACTATTTATCAGGCTCTCTACTGTAAAATGTTACGTGACCCATATAACAGTGACCCCATTTTCTCTTCAGCCGTGATTGGGCTCTCTATTTTTTTGTCAATTGTCGCTATTGGCCAGTGTGGGAAAAAGCATGAAGGGTTTGATCATATGTAAGATTCCCTCTTTGCAGGTAGTGGACCAGAGAAATTGTGTGAAAGTATGAATGCTTTTGTTTTTCGTTTCCTAGCTTTTAAAAACGATGTATGAACCTTGGGCACGTTGAATCAGTTTAGAGATTTTATAAATGGATTTGTACAAATTTGTAGATTCTGTTTAGTTGGAAAATTTCTTCGAAAAATCAAGTTTTCCAGCCCAATAATTAAAAAATTTCACTACTACATGGGGGTGGGTTTGAGATGATAAAATATTTTCATTGTTATGACTTTGTGGTCATGGGTTTTTTTGTTTTGGGAACTTTTAATATAATGTTGACTTGAGATAAAATTTAAAAAAATAAAAAATAACAAGGAAAGATAAAATGATGGGCGCGTGAGGGAAAAAAATTAGGGCTAGGAAACGATTTAGGGCATTTGAAACCTATAGCTAAAATGTTTCGTTGATTTGCATCTTGCAAGTTGTACATGGATTTAGGGCTTACGCACATAGTTTTTGTGAGTATGTCGACCAATGTCCAAGAGAAATATCAAAATTTACAAGACTATTGAACACATTATGGTTTTGAATGGGTAAATAGTTTGTTTTCCCTCACTCCATCTTGTGACAAAGGATTTCCTAGTTGTATGCAAAATGTGGGCCTCTCTATTTGTTTTTTTGATCTATTTGATATGGTGTATTGGGGCATGACGGTCTATTGTGTAATAGTATTTTCAAGGAAATGCCTTCAATTTTTTATTGCATTTCGAATGGATATAGTTCACTATGTAATTTCCTTGCGACTTTATTTTTCTATGCAATAAAATGAGGGTCAACCTTTTCTTACATGTGGTTTCTTGGGTATGCCACACGAGTTGATTCATTGACTCTCCAACTTGACATGTCAGTGATGGCAGAGTTTAATGATATGGGTTTCTCCTCCAAATATTCTTCTAATGCATGACATATAAGGGAGAGGAGCCAATCATGGAACATGGACCAATAATTGTGAGGGTAGATGTAAAGTTAGGGACTAGTACATGTCACTTTTTCATTTAAAATTTGAAAAAAAAGTAGTCAATAAAATGTGTCACATCAAATCACATCAAACAATCACCCAATCAAATGATGCCACATAAGTGGAAAAAATGTATGACATAATGCCCAAGAAATGGTTCACCCCTAAATTTCTTTGTATGGAAAACTACTTGATTTAAATACCTTAAAAACCACTTTCCATATAATATAAATGCTCCAAAGAAAATATTTAGATAAAAAATAACAAAATCTATTAAAGGGTATTTTCTTTTTTCAAATTTTATGGTATTTTAGGCTAGGGATTTTCTCCCTATTTTGTTTTCCATAAATGTTTGTGGCTATCCTTATCCAACTTACATCTCTGAATGAAAATGTTCTTGTTTGCGTTTTATTGGGTTTAATGAAGTGTTTTTCCCATGTTTATTACAAGGTTTTTAGGTTTAGACTTATAAGAAATCCATTTATCTATTTAGTAAAATTACTTTTCAAGATGGAGCCTCGGAAAAAAATGGTTCAAAAGGCATCCCAAAATTGAAGTTTTTGAAGATTTGATTTTATTAGATAACATGAGTGTTTATGACGGGTTTCTTAGATATATATTTTCTTATAACTATGGGGGTGTTTTTGATGGGTTTTTCATATTCGAGTTTTCTTCAAATTTTGGGGTTTCTAAAATAGGGTTTTTTATATGTTTGGTTTTTTCTCACATTATTTCCATGCACAAAGAGTAGTTATTTCAAAATTTTAAAGCATTATATATTGATTCATAGATAAAGTTTTAAATAGCGACTTGTTATGTTTTGAAAGAAAATTTCTTCCGAAATGTGAACTTTTATGACTCAATATTTTTTTGGGATGAATGTTAAGTTTGGTGTGGTGGTTTTTTTTGCAAGATCCCAAGATTAACTATGGGAGATGAGATTCTATATGGCTTCATTTTCTAATTACATTTTGTGGAATGATACAAGTTTTTTTTGGGTAACCATATTGCATAGTTACATGAAAGACTTTTTTTTTTTCATAACAAATATTTGTGCAATATATCCTCATCTTTTCTAGGCATTACCATTCAGTCCCAAAACTTCTCCTACTATTGGAAAGATTATTTTTGAAACCCTATTTTGTAGGAAGAAATTTACGAGCATGAAATGTAGGTCTCAATCAAGAATTAGCTCGCACTTTTTGGCTTTAGGACAATAGAGTTTATTTTACAAATTAAATGTATGTTAAATTTTGAGATGAAAATCTAATAGTGCCTTTTTCTTTTAATTGATAAATTATTGTATCCATTTTTATATACATGTATGATGATTTGTAGTTGTAAAATATTTCATATGTTGACATATTTTGTATGTTTTAATCTTGTTTATGTTATAACTTAAATATCTACATGTTTATTATATATTTTTCAAAATTGGATTTTCTAAACGTATCGGGTTTAGAGATTGGTTTTCCCTTTCCAATGAATCTTGATTTCAGACTTGGTAACTACGTTCGATGGATCTTCATACCTTGTTTCCAAAGATCCCATTTTAGCACACATGTTGGGAAGATATTGCAAAGAACTATGCATTTTTATTTACACCGAGCCATTTTTGTTTGCTTTATATAATGAATATATTCTCAATTAACTTTTTTGTGTAGTGTGGCAATGATTGCATTCATTGAGACCACAATACCATTGTTGTTCATAGAAATACTAGATGGTATACAAACATATCAAACATATACTTCTCAACCGCCCAAAGAGCTAATAATATAGTGTTGTAAAATGAAATGTAATCATTGAGGCCATATCCTCATGTAATCAATTTGGTTCATCTAAGAAACTTAAAGAATCTTTCAAAAAAATAACTTGGTTCACAAAATTTTAGCAAAAGTTGTAATATGTTCTTATACCTACTAATTTCACTTAAAATGATTTCAAGGTTTATCAACATGGTGATTTTGTGCTAATCCTCCATGAAACCACACTTTATTGAGGTAATTTTCCAACAATTGTGGAATTTCTATAAATAACCATATTTCGTATGGGGAGGAACAATAATTATCTAGAATATTTGGTTTTTCCACTCTTCACTCACTCTACTCCATTTTTCAATATGGGGAAGGGATAATTATTATCTAAAAAATTCATCACTGTAAAAAGTAGGTTTCAATTCAAATAATCACTTAAAAATTAGGTACAAATTCAAATAACATATATGTAACCTTGTATGTAGAAGGTAAAATTTAAACTCTTGTTCTCACTTGGAAGTATCAAATGCCCATAGTGAGGGAATATTGGCTAACAAAAATGAGGAGACTTATCTATAGGTAAAGCACTTGATCATTTTGGTCTATGCATCATAATATAAATTACACATGCTTGTTAGCTAAACATCAATTTTTGCTTTATTTATTAGCCAAAGTATAGTTCTTTTGGGCCTATGTGCCATAATGTATATTATATATAGTTACTTAAATCTTGGGGGCAAAGGAATGGGGTTTCTGGGATGGCAAAATAATGCCTAGAATTTTAGGATTATAGTGGTATAGTTATTAAAGTGACATATATAGAAATTAAAATTTAACTATTTTACTTTATTTGATGAAATTTAGGGGTTTGAACCTCATATAATGTTTTAAGGGTGTTATTGGTGATTGGGTTCAATGTAACATTGAAAATAACAACTATTTTGTGAGGGGCATATTTGTTATAAAGTTAGAGGCTTGGAAAAATTTAAAAAAATTCCAAGAAAATGGGGACATTGCTTCCAAGTCCCTCCTCGGCTGTTGTCAAAATGTTCGATATGTTATCAAAATTTAGGGATGCATTCCAACGCAATACTAAATTATTACATTTGTGTTCAAATTATAATTTTTTAAATGATGTTTTGAGCCCCAAATTAGAACCACTTGTGGTGCTCTCAAGGTTATTTTGTATGGTTAATTTCTGCAATTGATAAATTTGTGTACCATGTTTAAATTTAGTTCCGCCAATGGGTAAATATTAAAATGAAAAATAGCTTAAAGTTCTTTAACATTTTATATATGAAATAAATAAAAATAAAACCATCAGTAGATTATACTATACAATATAGGTGGCATTCATTTGGCTTCAATGCCATGATAAATTCATACAGACTCATTAGTTAGATCTGTCTTGGTTTTATCAACAAAATTATTTTTAGTAATTACGATGTAGGCATTTTTCATCGTGCGGTCAACTCTCGATTTCATCGTCTTATTTGCTTGCCTCATTTTGTGTTGTTGTTGTGGTAGTCACCCATACTCATGACATGCACCTTGTTGTTCTTGACTTTTCCTTACGGAAATGACATTTTTGCTTTGGGTGTGGGCCCTATCATTTATTAATTTTACGCAGTTCTACTCGTGATATGATGGCCACCATACATATCTACGCATGCTCCTTTCTGACAAAAAACTATAGGGGTTTGCTGATCTACATAGATATACAACAAAATGCCAAAAGAATAGTCTTTTGAAAGTTCCATGCTTGGTCTTATTCACAAGAGAGAAGAATGAATTGTTTTTATATTCCTCCTTCTACGCAGGTAAACCAACCACTGCCCAAATATTGTGTGTTCACGAAATTTGCAAGTTATTAATAACAACTTTAGGTAATTTCCTTAAATGGGTAACCCTGATAAAACCATGTGGATCATTAGAAGAAATGACTATGGGGACTCAGGAGGCCAATGAATATTCTCCCCATAGAATGCACTTCCCTAAGATCATTAATGCCATTCAACATAAAACTCGTTGGTAGGATGACGTGGCCAAGAACGCGATGATGAAAAACGAGGTGTGCCGACAGGGTGACGTGGAAAGGGATCTCGATTGAATTTTCATGCCCAAAATGGGACCCAAATCAGGTCCTACCGAGTTTATCCTCACCATTTCAAAAAATGATGGGGCTTGGCACGCAACGTTTCATGATAACCAGGCGACAGATCTTACAAAGCAAGAAACAAGGGATATTTTGAGGTCCAAACTTAGTTTTAGACCGTGAAATTTCCATATTGAGGGTTTGTAAGAAGTATTATAGTAGAAAACATCCTTTCCCCACAACTCAGATGCGTTTGAGAAGACTGTAGAGCCGTGAAACCAAGAAACAGGGGTGCCATTACCATGAGGCGGGGGCGTAGGGGAGGCATTACTTGCTTGTGTGAATCGATGACGTATTTTCTTGGATTAGATTACGCTTTAGCATTACAATCGATTATAGTGAGGAAGGCGATTGTATTACAATTTAGTTATGTTATGCCAACAATGACCGAGTTGAATCCAACACTAGAGCTACACCACACCACCTATGATCTATAAGAGCAAAAAACCGTATTGTAAGAACCCAAAAAAGACCCTCATCACATCCAAAAACCACAACATACCCATTATAAAAATCCCCTATAAGCTCATAATCGATCAAAAATAATAATAAAAATTAGCATGAAAATCATTGTTACCTTGGACTCCAAAACCTCGCGAATTGGTTGAAAGTGTCATTAAGACTTCGGTCATCGATGCCAAAATGGTAGTTTATTATGTTTTTAAGGTTTCACTATTATTAAAATCTTTTTTTTTTTTAACGTGCATATGAAATTCTTATTGATATGTTTGTGTGAGATATTGGTAAACTCCATACAAATATCTATGGTATTTAATAGTGTTAAACATATGTAAAAGAGTAAACACTAGTATATGGAATTTAAATATGTAAAAGAGTAAACCAAATACATCATGTAAAATAGACTGCCTGGACCAACATTAGTAGTATCAACTTCTTAATGGGTTAATAGACATATTATTTATTTGTAACTAGTGTTTCTTCCTAACAACGTGTCTTCATGATGGATTGTCTTGATTGTTTTACAAAAAGTTTCAAAAAATACACTTTTTTTTTAAAAATGTTGAAAAACACAGTGTGTTTTTCAACAACAAAATTTTATTTAAAAAACATTGTTTTCTCAACCAATTAGTTAAAAAGCATATTTCTTTGTCAAAAGTCCATTGTTAAGAGTTTGAGCTATCAGAGTTCCCTTCAAATAAATTTTTGCTTTCATAGAGATTTGTCAAGATAATTAAAAGAGAGTAGGCACAAATATTTTTGAGAAAATTAGAGTAAAGAAGAGGAGAAATTGGAGAAAAATGGCACCTAAAGTAGAAGATTTATCTTCATCCCAAATACAAGAGTTGAAAGACACTCAATTCTCTATAATTGGAGCCAATTTTTTTAGAAAATCAAGATTGTGACCAAAATTATAGAGGACGAGATTTGTTACAAATAGATTAGGATTATTATGATAATTTGAAATCAATCAGAGACTGTTGTTTACACAATATTACATCTTTAAGATGTGACAATGACCTATTAACAAACACATGTTCATTGTCTACACCCTTCAAGATGGGGAAATCGTCTCTAATATTACAGGATCCATCATTGCTATGGTTATATAGGAAGCACTTTTAATGGTATTTATAATATCAATTCCCCCACTTTATCATACAATTAAGATATAGTGCAAGAATATATGAATGAAAGTGATGTGTTTGAATATTTAAGAGATTGGGCCATTGACTCATCTAGGGTTAAATAGAGATAGAAATTGAACCTCCCTATGTCACTATTTAGAAAGGATTTAGGGTTATCATGGTCATGTTAAATAGACTTTATGGAGTAGAAAATGATGACCATGTCAAATAGGTATGGTTCCCTTTATTGAACATGATATTAAAGGACAATAAACCCAATTTTTGATAACTCTTAGAGTTTAATTTGAAGATATGCTAGGATATGGCTACAACAAGAAGGAATATTAACATTTCTTATTTGGCGAACCTATTTTTATTTCCATGACCTTTAATCCACCATTCTCTAACCTGGTTACCCATTATTGTTGTCATGCATGTAGTGTTTTCTAAATTGTATAGTCATAATCATGGTCAATCAATCGTGGAGATATGTGAAATCTTTTATCCCACATTTTAATTTGTTATACATGGTGTAGGTAGACCAAGGATGATCCCTAAGTTAAGAGAGTTAATTAAGAGGATTGTATTTTATTAGTACTATAAGACATACATTACTCCAATATTACCTTTAATTTAATGGCTACCCATACTTGGGTTAATTGATGTTTTTGTTCTTTCTCGAAACAATATGAAATGACATGTTTTTTTTTTGAATCTTTTTTATTATTGGAAAATTATTTTTTGGGAGGGACTATACCCCATTACAAAAAAGGATAAGAAGCCATATATAGGAAAGGAATAGTTCGAGAGAGTGATCAATATCGATGTTTTATAGGAAAGCACAGTGCAGCAAAGTACATAAAAACCTACATAACTGTTGTTAAACAACACAAAAACAACAATGTAATAGAAAAAAAAGCTAGACATCAACAAATTAGATAAAAACATCACTTGGATGCTTTATCTACAGTTCTCTTCAACTCCTGCAAGGTAATGAATGTAATGCCCACTCCTCTTTGACACTAATTATACTAGGATTTTAACTTTGGTTGATTAGAGGCATGGACCTAATTTCTATATCTTAGTTAGCATGTTGTTAAGATACGAGAGACATCATGATTACTATTGTGTATAATTGTTACTCTAGACTGTATGGATGCATTGTGGACCTTGATGGACAATAAGGATATGATGATAGTCTAGAATGGTTACCTTGTTGTATATTGACATTTGGATTCTTGACGTATTGAGTATATTCAGAGTGTTGGAATAACCATGTGGTCTAATTGATTTTGTGAATTGCTAACAATATGATGGTATTAGGGATTGGTAATATGTTCTTGAGTGTAGCTAGTAGTTAGGAACTACATAAGATATAGAGAATTTCATGATTATTGTAAAATGTGAATTGGATTATTGATGATTATAAATTATTTAGTAGAATAGAATTAAAATGTTAAGTGATCTCAAATAATTGATAGAAATTCGTAAAATTGATGATAATGATTTAGTTACGCTATTTGACGATGTAAATTGATAAATGTGTGTGTGTGTTGTATTGTTTGATGTATGTTGAGAATTGTAATACGTATGTTTTATATGCATTGATTCTCATGACATATTGATACGACCTTGAGGCCAAAAGGGTATTTTGTTTGTGGTTGCAGGGACATTATATCATATACATCGAAAGGGGATAGGGGACCAACCACGGAAGGATGTCGGGTGTTGTGCAACATGGCCAAATTTGACAACTCGTGTTTAATGTTATATTGTGTTGTTGCATGCTTTATTAGGAGGTTTCCATAGGAAGGGTAACCTCAATTTTGTGGCCATGGGTGAAATGTGTTTCATTTATTTAAATTATTTTATTTGTTTGAATTTTTTTGTGCATGTGTTTAATTATTTTGGAAATATTGTTGCTTTATTAACACTTGCTAATGTATCTTAATTAACTAGTTTAGCTTAAATTTAAATTAAGAGGGAAGATATGACATGTGGGAAATAAATTGGGTAGATAGTCCTTGTTTTGGTACATGAAGTGAATTAAATTAAATGCATTTGTGTAGTGTGTACTCCACCATCCTTCCCAAATTCGAATTTGGCCTTGTTGGCCACTTTTGGAGAATTGAGGGACAAGTTAACCTTGTCCCTCACATTTCAAACTCTCATACCAAACCTACTTATGAAGTATGGGACATATTTTGACCATTTTAATATCTTATTGAGTGTAAAAGGGTAACTAATTGCACTTGTTACTTATCACATTTAAGTTGTCCATGATAAAAATGGTGTGCAATCTGGAGTGTCATGTGGGCATGTCATAAGTCTTACATGTACATTTAATTACTTTGGGGATGGTGTTTGACTTGTGTGTTGGTAGGAAAGGATGATGAAGTGGCATCCTACATGGAGCCACCTCATCATCCTCACATCCATTTTCTATTTATTGAATGATTTTCGGTTACTTGCCTCATTTTTGTTTCTCTTGCATTTTTGGGAAAATGGTCTTGGTTTGCACACTTGGAGATTTTTTTTTGGAGTTGCGTATGGGATTGAGCTTGGTGTGAAGGAATCAAATATTGTTGAGAAATGAAATTTGAAGTTTGTTGGAGAGGTAGGCTCTCATTTTCTTGTCATTTTGTATTAAAGTATTTGATGCAGAAATTGTGCTAGTTGCATTATGCATGGGTGTTATAATTGTGTTTGATTGTGGTTGGGAAGCTTGCCTTGAGTTGAGTGTGGGAGATAGAATTATGGGACCATTGGGGAGGGAAAAGGGAGATGTGAGGCATGCATTTTGGAGGGTGCGAGTTTGAGTTCCACCTATGGGGAGTGAAAAGGATAACATGGATATATTTTGCATACTTACAAGTGTTGAAATAAGGATGTGTTTATGTTTTGAGTTGTTGCACATGGTGGCTTTGGGTGGAACTCATACATCACTTGAGAGGCAAAAGGAGGTGGTGCCCATATTCCATTGCTCCTTTTTGTCTTGTTGTCAAGTCTTTGTGCTTGTTGAGAAATTTGTAATATTGTTGAGTGTAATTGTTTGAATGAGTTATTTTACGGAATGCATGTTGTGGAAGCTTTATGTGAAAGTTGTCAAATGTTGCATTATACCCCTCATTGTTCCTTGGTTGGGGCTCGGGGGTCAATAAAGAGGAATGTTTCTCCACTTATTGGATTAAATATTTTGAAGAGTTGATGAAATGCAAAATGAAAGCTATGAAGTTGGGAGATGACTTGGAAAGAAAACTTGTGTTTTGATCTTGTTGAAAGAATCCTCGATGTTGCAAGATTGATTATTGTTTCCCACTTAGAGTGAAAGTTTGTAAATCTTTTATTATCAAAGAAATCCTTGTATAATTCATTTATTCCAAATTTGTAGTGATATAGTTGAATGGAGAAAAGCTTAAGTTACATAGCTTGTTGGAAATGTGACTCTCCTAAAATTTGCATGCAATCAAAATTTCATTATGTATTGTTGGAAAAGAATGGTGTTATTGCGAGGAGGAATAGAGTCCTTTTTTCACCTTGTTGTAAAAGTTAGTTTATTGAATGTTGAAATTATTAGAAGGTTATAAGGTGTATTCTTAATAATAATAATAATAATAATGTAATATTGTTACATGTGAGGCATATGTTGTTTTGTCTTGCATTGTTGGTATATTTAATTTAAATTTTTAAAAAAGGGGAGAAATTATTCCACTAACTTTAATTATTCTACATATGAGAAGAGATAGAAATTTATTACTACATAAGCCTTAAATTTGTTATACAAATGAAATGATTGATGGTTTAAAATAAATTGACCCTAAAACACACAATTACAATTATATATACTTAAATAAATTTATTAGATAAATTTGATACATTTATATTACTTATAATTCTATTTAAACCAAATGAATTCATATTACTATATATAGCGCCACACGTACACACACACACACACACACACACACACACACACACACACACACACACACACACACACACACACACACACACACACACACACACACACACACACACACACACACACACACACAATATTATATAAAAAAATTAACAAATTTGAAATATATTATGTATAGTCGAATAGATTCGGCTTAAAACAAAATTGTTATATATATAAGTGTTTGGTTTGAAAAATTTGTTTGGGCGGTAGTGTTTTGTATATAAATAGAGGGTTGGGGAGGAGGTGTTGCCTGCCCCAACCCATATTATGGGTTGGGGTGGGGCAGCGCCCCTCACCCAACCCACAAACCCCTTTAAACAAAGTTCCCCCTCCCATAACGCATTACTTTTACCGGTTATGCAAACTGTATGCTCGGCCATGACATTACTTCTCAAGTCGATGTATGTTTTTTTTTTTTTAAATGCAGGCCATTATCTTTGCGATAAGCAATATTTTTATACACACACGAGATATGTATATGCATATGTATATGTGTGTATATATATATATATATATGTATATATATATATATATATATATATATATGTATATGTATATATATGTATATATGTGTGTATATATATATATGTATGTATGTATGTATGTATGTATGTATGTATGTATGTATGTATGTATGTATGTATGTATGTATGTATGTCTACATACATACATACATGTGTACACACACACACACACATTGTGGTTAAATTCAATGTAAAGTCCACATTTTCGGCGTTCAAACCACATCAAATCTATCAATCTAATTGGGGAAGGAATTTTCATGAGTATATATTTTTGTTTGAAGGGTAACACAATAGCCAATATTTAATTAATTCCCGATTATAAATTTTACATAACAACATGGCAGTTAGAAAAAAAATTAATCACTAATTAAAATGACCCATTCCCCAATTAGTATTACGATTTAATTTTTCTTACTAAGCTCCCATATTTTATTTAAATATTCCTTACCTTGATTTTCATCACTTAGCCCCCATTAATCTCCTTTAAAATTAATTATTTAAAGGCCCATAAACAAATTTAAAATTTAACTAGATAATACTAATAATCCTGTAGTTTAAAACCATACACAAAAATATTGGTTTAATACTCAAAAGGGGCGAGGGTGAACAACTTGGTCTAACCCCCTAGGCCCCATTAAAACAATACACATACCCTTTTTATTTATTTCATTCCCACAAAACATGTCACCCACTTAAGTGATGTAGGGTTAAATCTGGGCCATTGGATTAAATCTATCCTAGCCCTTAGATTTGGGTTGCCCTAAATATCCTTAAAGCTTTCTTTTTATTTCTATTTGCCCTAATTTCTCATTCATTTGTTCATTCTTATTTTGTAGGTTTGGAGGAGGAGAAGGAGGAGAAGCCATGGAGGCCATTAGAGAGGGTTTGCAAGCTCCATTTTGTAGTTTTGTGATTTAATGAAAGATTTACCCATTTCCTTTGTGGGTATTATTTACCCTTCTTTATTTGTGCTTATATAAAAAAATTCTTTCAAGTTTAATATGTATATACTCATTTGGGTTAATATATACACCATATATATATACATATTTATTTACATATGTATGTATATATAAATATTTATATATATTATCACTCTAAAAACAAAATATAATTATATATATATATATATATATATATATATATATATATATATATATATATATATATGGGAGCTTAGTAAGAAAAATTAAATTGTAATACTAATTGGGAAATGGGTCATTATTAATTAGTGACTATTTTTTTTTCTCGACCGCCATGTTGTTATGTAAAATTTATAATCAGGAATTAATTAAATCTTGGCTATTGTGTTACCCTTAAAACAAAAATATATATTCCACAAATTCCTTCCCCAATTAAATTGATAGATTTGATGTGGTTTTGAACATCAAAAATGTGGGCGTTACATTGAATAAAGCGATGAAAATGACTGAGTGGGGTCATTCTTGTAAACTTGGCTAAAAGCTTGGGCTTGTGTTGGTCCTTCCCCCAAATGTTCTCCGGGATGTTTCTAAGCATGCAACCGTTCTTCACTTATTGTTCCAAGAAGTTGTAAACAACTTTGAGGGCCATAGTAATAGAATCATGTTTTCCCTTCATATGCACAACCTTGTTATCAAGAGAGTTAAGTTTTTATAGATCTCTTGTATTTGGCTTTCAGCAAGCCCAGGATCTTCCTCCATTTTCCTCTTTCCAATTCTTTTTGTCAGTTGCTTCAAGTCTTTCTTCGGGTCTCAAGTTCTTTCTCAATCTACTCCGGATGCTTCGCATTTCTCCATTGTTTTCCATCTCCTCACTACTTGGCCATGGTTGCCCCATGTGTAGAATAATTTTTCAAGTTTTACCTCTTTATATTGACTGCTGTGAAGGGTTATTTTTGGGGGAAAAGGGTGATTGAGGGAAGGAGGGATTTTTGGTTTTAATTTTCCTCACGACTCAAATTCATATGGGGGTGAATGGTGGGAGTAGGGGTGGGGTTTGGATTAGGAGGGGTAGGGGTGAGGGGAATGGTAGGATTTTGAGCCAAGAAAAAATGGTGTAAGAAAGGATAATTCCTTAATGAAGGGGGTTGCACGGCGTGCTTTTGGACTTCCAGGGATAAAGTGTAAAGCCCACAAAAATGACGTTAAGAACACACTACAACCCAACACTTAACCTGAAAATTGCAACTAATTTTTTTGTTTAAGTTACAAGGAAGGTTCAAGGTTGCTTAACCTTTAGGGTTCATTTAATCAACTTGCACCATGTAACTCACGACTTATGATTGAAGGACTAGGTCTAGTTAAAAGTTAACATGTTTTCAAATTCATCTCTAGGGTCCATTAATCAATTTTGTTTTTCAATAGGAAGGTAACAAGGATTAATTTACTTAATAAATATTTTCTTCTCTTTAAATAATGTTCAATCCTAACAAGGTTAACCTTATGTTAATTTATTAAATTCATTATCTTAATAGTTTAAAAGTCCTTTTATTAAATTCCTACAACATACTAAGGATTAAAAAGGACATTACACCCCTAGGCAATTAAATGGCCCCACTCACCCATCTACACATACCCTTAAGGATTTTAAATAAAACATTTAAAATACATTTCTAATTAATAAAAGTAGGGTCAATCCTCCACCCTTAGATCAAATCCATCTTGGCCACTAGATCCTAGGGTTCCAAACTTAGCCCTAAAATCCTTATGAAATTCTATTAAAACCTTTTCTCATTTTATTATTCTCATTTGGTCTATTTCCTTTTTGTTAAATTTGCAGGTTGGAGAGGAGGAAGCCATGGAAGCAAAAGAGGAAGAGCCATGGAGGATTCTACATGGAGATTTAGTCTAGGCTTAGTTTAGTTTTAGTTTTATTAATGTAATCTATTTCATTCAAGGATTGGGAGGATTTCCTCCACCAATCTGGTTTTTATTTCAAGTTATTTGTATATTGGGTTTTAAAATTTGGGGCAAACCCTACCCCCATTGTTATAAATGAAAAAAATGTTTTAGATCCACCATTTGTATGTGTTTATCACTTATATCCAAGGAAATTACTCATTGATTGCTTTTTGGTAATTATAGGTTAAATTTTACAACTTATAAATGGGTACAAATTGGTTAAATTTCACGCATGCAGAGGCACGGATCCACGAAGTTACTGTCATAAGTGATAGAACCGCCGCCCGAGAGAGACCAACAATCCTAAAACCGCCGCCTGCTGGTGACAAACCACGGACTTGCCACCCTACGCAGCAACGGTTTTGAGATTGCCGCCTTAACTCCGAGCGGCGGTTACGGGACCGTCACTCTGCCCGGGAGGCGGTTATGTTCTAAAAATAGAACCTTAATGCAGAGATTTCCACAAAACCGTTTTTACTACCGAGTTCTAAAATACATTATGAACTTAAATTTTATACTCTTAAGGTTTCCAGTTTTGTGATTCTTTTCCATTTGATCATTTCTTGATTAAAATTACTCATATTTAAAAGCTATCTAAACCAATGAAAAACACATCTACTTACAAACTCATTCTATTATGTTCCTCTAGTTTTCTTTCCATTTCAAGAGCAAAAGTATCTAAATCTATTGCTTTACATTGTCATTTTCTTGCTATGTAAAGTAAAAATCAACATTTCTAAATACAATATATTCAAACTTGTTCTCTCTTTCATTTCACTACAATGTACATACATTCAAAATAGCTAAAATAACTTTATTTTTTCATTCAAGTTTACTATGCATGCAAGTTCAACTTCTTACAACTTCTACATTTCCTTCTCTCACATTTACAATACAACAACTACACAATGAAAGTAAACTTTCTTTTCCATTGATATAACTTAAATCGTTTAACACAATGGACTACTTCTCTCACAATACATCCAATATTTCAACAAGGAGAAATACTTTCTTTTCTATTTGCAAAACTAACTCTACAATACTATTTTTTCTTCTTTCTTTTGTTATTTGTTTCTTTCCACATGCAATAAAATATCAATAACAACTATTTGAATACAAATTTCCTTTACAAGATCACTACAATGTCCTCCACTTGAAGTGGGAAAGATCTTACAATAATACAAACTAAAATAGAATAATATATTACAAGTTTCCTCCACTCTAAGTGGGAAAAATACTAAGGAAGTTTCATAAGGTCACCAACAAGACTCCAAGCTTCACAACTCCAACAAGATGGCTCCTCCAATTTTTTTTTGATTCACAACAAAATAGGGGGAGAGGCAACGCTCTCCACCCAACCAAGATATCCAATGAAGAGGAGAATCCATCCTCTCCATTGGCCCTTGAGCCCCAACCACATCACAATGGGAGATGATTCCAACTCATGGAAAAACAAGCTTCCACAACACACAAAGTATTTTACAACTATTCTAACCACATTCAATCAACAACAACACAAGAAATAAGAACAACAACCAACAAAACAAGGCTTAGAATGAAAGCCAAATGAGTAAGACCTATGGGAGACCACTTATGCCTCCTAATGGGAATGGATGCCCACCTTAAATCCTCCAACACAAATATCAAATCCCCTACATACTCTTATGCCTCCCTCAAGTACCCCTTATCCCTCCACTTACTCTTATGCCTCCCCAATATCTTATTCCTCCTCATAAAAGAAACAAAAAGGAAATGCAAGCATTCCTTGTACAAGGTGAGGCACCCAACTCAAACTCCCTCCACAAAAGGATAAAATCTTATGCCTCCCTACATGAAAACTCCCCATAGTCTCCTCTTACTACAAACTTAGGCAATCTACCCATACCCAACAAGCATTCCAAAGAAAACAATACTCAACACAAGCATATACACACAAAAATAAAGCATAACATCAACAAGGGAAAGCTCCTACCTCTCCATGGTAGAGCTTGTTCCAAGAGTAAGTCTCCAAGCTCCTCAAAACCAAGCAAGCATCCACAAGCTCCAACAATCCACAAGCTCTCCCAAAAATCCTCTAACTCTCCAAAAATACAAGAGCACAAAATAATGAAGTAACCCCCAAACAAGCAAAATGATTTCAATAAATAGAAAAAGAGAGGAGGATGATGTGGCTCCAAGTAGGATGCCACCTCATTTCCTCTCCACTCCACATCACCTTAGTCAACCTCATATTCCAATGTACAATTAATAATTGGTTGAAGGAATGACAAGTTACTTACACACACTATCTAAGCCCACACCCCTTAAGGATAAAATTAATTACTTGAAAGAAAGTGTAATAAACATTTCACCTTTTTATCTTCCCAAAACACCTAATAAGGCCTTATTTTGACCCCCCAACCCACAGGTAGGGTTGGCATAGTGATTTAAGAGGTGTGAGACAAGTTTGAATTGTCCCACAAGCTTCCAAATTTGGCCTCTAAGGCCAAATTCGACTTTCCCATGGAGGGTAGAGTGTACTACACTCAAGATCTCAAGCATTCAACACACAACACAAAACCCAAGAGTAAATCAAGTCTAATAAATGAACTCCTTTTTGGTCACATATTTAATTAGTTTAGGACAAGGTTAAATTAGCTTAATTAAGACACTACAATGCATTCATAATAAAGGGGTAAAACATACATCAAAATCTAAATAATTAAAACAAGTAAATTACATTACTAAAAGAAACACATACTAACATTAATAAAAAAGGAACTAATAATAAAAGACAACACATGACCCCTTGGTCACAATTTTCCCCTAACGATTCATACACACACATAATTACATGTTGCCATGGTGACCCTAGTTGAATTCATCTAGAATTCCAATGTGGTTGGTCTCCAATCCCCCGATGTTGTTGTGAATATAAATATACCTGCAAAAAAATAATACCTCCTTCGGCCTCGTGGCTGCATTAAAACATCCATGCCAAAATATGCGATATAAATCTAAAATCATCTATATACGAATTAATATCATCTATACAAATACGATATCACTTACAATTTCTAGCAACATTTCTATTCCACATTTCATCCATGTCAAAATGATCACAACATTAATCCAATTATCAAAGGTCTACTCAATATGACTAAATATATCACATGTCAGAAATATATATAAATAACCATGTCAACAATATATCAACATCAACATCAAATGTCTCTAATGGTCCACATGCATCATATACGAATCGAATCAACAACAGTTCAGTATCTCTAATATCTACTAACATGCTAAATCAAAAAGCTATAATATATCCATAAGTGCAGTCAACAATATCGAAATCAATAATCAAAAAGGTGTCGAAGGGAAGTGGGCACTACATAAAGTGTTGAAGTGATTTCAATATGAAATGTGGGAAAAAATTTTTACATTCCTCCTAAAATGATTCAAAAATAATAAATGCTTAAGAGGAACTGTAATATACCTACCTTCAAGAGTCACATATCGAACCATCATTTTGGTAATCTCATCGAAAGGCTTTGGGATGGAGGTGACCTTTATGCCAGTAGTTACAAACTCGAGATTTTCTCCCTCATCCACAAATCTTTTAGTTTCCATTGCCTTGTCAACTCTTTTGTTGAAAATCATATTTCCTTCCAAATTGAGGCATGTGATTTTCAACAATGATCTCTTCTGTCACATGTATGGTCTTATCTCCATACGTTACAACTCTGTTTTTCCATCCACCCGTGAACTACAGTGAAATATGCTAATCGTGGCCTTGAATTCATTCAATGAGACTCAAAATTCCTCGATCTGAAGATAGTTCCAAAGTTCTACATTATCTTTCCAAGTAGGGTCACAAATCCGTGGCTCGATTTTATGTTGAATCTAATTTACCTTTTATTGGACAATAATTTCCTTTCTTCTTGTTATTTAATCTTGTAAATAATGGTGATGCGAGTTATTAATAGATTCATGGGTGTTTTCCTTAAAACCCCAATATGTGACACCCTAATTGAAATATAGAACATAAAATAATTTTTCAAGTGTATATATATATGATTTTTTTTTTTGAATATTTATTTTATAAAATATGAAATGATATAACCCTAAAGCTACAAGGAAAAATGTTAATTATCACTTTATATCTTGGTGATCCTTTTTAATAAAATACATTTGAAAACAAATCCAACAATTAGAATGGGTTAAACATGTTTTTTTATTGATTATATTTCTGAAAATTAGTTTTATATTTAAGGGAAATAATTATATTTTTGGATGTATACATGGGAAAACGATGGCGTAAAATTGTACCATAAAATTAAAACCAAGTATTCCCCACATAGTTATTTTCGTTACATAACACTAGGTTTTCCCACAAAAGCAAATAATTTTTGTGGGTTTTGGTTTGATAATGTTATGATCAATGGGTAACTATTTGATGTTCAAGTGTGCGGGATTATTTATTTTTATTTTTTAGGTTTGAAAAAAAAAAAAAACCATTTACCCAATCTTTCGGATGAATAGTTTTGAATGTCATAGGAAATAGTTAGAGTTAAATCCCCCTCAATAATTTAAAAATATTCTTGTACTTCAAATCTTTCATGTCTTACATTGCACTTGAATTCTTTCACAAAGAATTGCAAAATGGAAATCTCCTTGCATGCCTTCTAACAAATTCATCAAGATCTCTTTTCTCAATTTATATCACTTCATGGTAAGGTTATCCTTGTAAAAAAAGGTTCATATGACAATTTTGTGAAAGATATTGTCATAAGCTTTATCCTAGTGGGAAAAGACACCACTTCCTTCACAATCACCTAGTTTTTCTAGCTCTTATATTCTCATCCTCATGCCAAACAAAAAATCATACTAGAAATTACTTGAATTATCACTACAAGAGGATAAGTGGAGGTGGAAACAATGTCATGTTTCTCTTACAACAAGTTAAAAGAGATGAATTATCTGTAGGTATTTATGTGTGAATCGACAAGGTTGTACCCTCATGTTCCATTTAATTTGAAAATAGCTTTGTAGGATGATGTGTTCTTATATAACACACTTGGAAAAAAGGGGTTTAGGTCACTTAATCCATATGATATGAAATAATTCCATCTAGAAAATGTAGATGACTTGTCAATTCTAAAGAATGCAACACCCTTAACTATTTTCACCCTAGAAAAATGATTAGGTTTTCTATGACTTAATCCACAATTACATTCACCCAATGTGTAAAAATTGAACATTAAATTTTAGGGTTAAATTTGAGAGTTATTTTGAACAAATCCAGCTAATGGGTTTTATTTTCAATTTGTTAAATTTCATTGGATGATAGATTTTAGGGAGTCATCACACACCTCGAGATTCCATAAGTGGTCATCAAAACCTATAAATATAATAAGTTTTGTAAACTATATGGGACGTCAATATATGGATGTTTCTTTTTTAAATGTTAAATGGAAAACATTATTTTGTATTTGTTTGAAAATTAACAAACACAAAATAGTATAATTTTGCAAAAAATATTGACGTAATTTAATGAATGAACATGATAAATATTTTTATGTTTTTCATTTGTTCTAACTGGGGAGAATTTAAGTTAACTAAATAATTTAATAGATACATTTTAATTGCATATTATTTCTAGAAATAATTATAGTATTTTCTTCCATTATTTAAAAATTTACTTGTGCATATTAATTTTTTATGAGAAACTTTTTGTCCTTTTTTTTCCCAATAGTATAAAATGCATGTAGATGAAATAGTCCTTAATATGGATTGTTGAAAGTAGAATTCTTGAGCTAGAAATCCTATCAAGTAAAGGTTGTTAGTTAAGTGATAAATTATCCTTATATTTTTATGGTTAAAATCCTTGGGATTTATAAAATTCCATGTTTAGAATGATAAAATATAGTCATAATAAGTTATTAATTTATATTGACCAAATTTATTCTTAATATTATTTATAATTTATCCACAATATAATCAAAAATTATATATTCAATTCAATTATACTATTTTAAAAACTATTAAAAATGAAAAAAATGACTCAACCATTTGATACTTATGGTGCCTTTTGTGAATATTCACAAACCAAGATCTGAAATAAGTTAAAACAAAAACATTTTCTTAGAAACCAATTATTGGTTACTATCCGTGTAGATAAACCTTAAAAAATCTAGCCTCTAATATCCCGTGGTACTATAAAAAAAAGGGATCAAACCAATCGTGACTCTTGGGGCTTTCTCTAATTTTCAAATATTAGAAAAATTGAAGGATTTTTCCTCGACCACACCTCCATTGGTGTTTTATCAACAAGCAACGATATAGGAGATCTATTTATCAAATAACAAGCGTGGTAATGCCGGACTTCATCCCAAAACCTTTTTTCTATACCAGCCAATCAACATGCTCCTAGCCTTCGCATCAACGCGTTACGTTCATTCTTTACGTAACACCATTCTACTCCGGAGAATACGAAGTTGTCTTTTGTATTTTAATCCCACAATCTACAAAAATCATCAAAAGTCTATAGAATAGTACTCACCACCATTATCGGATCTCAAACACTTAATTCTCTTCCCGAGTTTGAGTTTAAACCATAGCCTTAAATTCCTTGAAACGACTAAAAACTTTAGATTTACTCTTTAAAAAAATATACCCATGTCCTCCTACTAAAATCATCAATGAAAGTAACATAACAAAATGATTTAGCAATAGAAGGAACCTTGAACAGGGCCAAATACATCCGAATGGATTAGATCCAAGATACATGAAGACTTATGAGTAGACAAGTAAAAGCCGAATGCGGTTACTGTTTTCCATAAATACAATGCTCATAGAAATCAAACTCCAGTTGCAATCATTCAACCCCTTAACGAGGTTCTTATTTTCAAGGATTTTAAACCCATCTCTCCAATGTGGTAAAGTGCCATAACATGGTCTTCTTTGTAGGTAATTTTGATTCGAGAGAAGAGCACCCTTGGGTACACAGAAGCCACGACCATCCTCGAGGTGGAAACAATATCCTTTTCACCGAAATAGTTACTAGCTTAGTTTTATACTGAAGTACTATTGCACTCAGTTGTGTGCATCAAGTTGGTACAATATACCCAATCTACTTCCTCTTGCTATCACCATAGCACCTCTCACCATTTTCACACCTTCTTCATAAAAGTGTACATGCACACCCGCATCTATTAAACTCTTTAACAGATAATAAATTTCTTACTACTCTGGGATATGCAAGACACCATCAAATCTTGTAATTCTACCATCAGAAAATTTCACCTGAATGCTACCATGACCAACAATTTCAAGGAAAGAATTATCACCCAAATACACCTTACCACCATCATAGTTTTCATACTTACTAAACCAGTTTTTGTTAGGAGTCATGTGGAAAGATGCACCTGATTCTATCAACCATGCATTATCACCTACACGAGTGGCCAAAGCTACAATAAAGGCATCTCCATCTTCCTTTTCTGGACTCGAAATCGAATCATGCTTCTTATTTTTCTTTTTCTTTTCTTCTTTGCATTCCCTTCGGAAGTGTCCAGATTTGCCACAGTTCTAGCATATCACCTTGGACTTACCAGGATTTTGATCTCCCCTTATTCTTGGAATGGCCACGCTTCTTCTCATATTTTCCTCATTCTTTTGTTCTTCCTCGAACACTCAAAGCCTCTTTGGAATTTAAAGAGACCTTCCTTCTCATCTCTTCAGAGAGTAGAGAACCAACAACATCCTCCATCTTCAGAGTGACTGAAGTGCTCCCAATGGCCATGACTAGGCTATCCCATGAGTTTGGAAATGAAACCAACATAGTTTGGCACCTTTCTTCTTTGTCCATATTAATCCCAAACGAGCTTAGCTAAGTCACCAACGTATTGAATGTTTCCGGATGCTCGAGATATTTGTCCACATTTTTCCATTATCAAGGAATACAACTTCTTTCTCAAGAAAATATTATTTACTAGAGACTTAGCTTGGTATATCTCACCCATATTTTTCCAAAGCTTATCTCAAGTGGATCCTTCATGGACATTTATCAGATCGAATCTACAAGACATAGTCTAATAAGACCTTTAGCTTTTCTATCCATTACATCATATTTTATAGCCAAAACTGGATCCGTGTGCCTATGGACCTTCTCATCCACCGCATCCCATAGATCTTGATCAACCAACAGATCTTCCATCTTCAATTTCCACATTTCAAAGTTTGTGCGAAAACTTCTCTTCCTCAACCCTCTCATATGTGCTTGCCATTTGAAAAATATCTGCAACCAAATAACAAAGTATCCTCTGCCTGAAGCTCCCACTCAAACCCGCAGATTAGCATAAAAAACCCAACAACCCACAATCTGAAACCAAAGGTGATCGTGCTCGATACCACTTGATAGGAAATTAAGAGTAGTGGAACAACTTCCTATGCTAATCTTGAGGAGAGATATTATGCAAAACTTTAAACTTAATAAAATAGTTATAGAAATTCTAGCAACACATTCATAACAAGAAAATAAACAATTAACACAAACACCGATATATGTGGGGAAAATCCTTACAGATAAAAAAACCCACACTCCAAAATCCCACTCAATGTATTTCAAATCTAATAACAAGATTACATACACTTGCAGAGAAAGTTTCTTACAGGAGTATCACCAGAAGCAATTCTAGGAGGATTCCAACTTTACAGTACTTGCAAAACTCACCACACCAATTGCTTCTCCAAGCCTTCAATTTATAGACCTCTGGTTATACAAGAAACCATCTATGGTTTACAAAACCATGTGCAAAACCTCTCATGAGGTGGACTGCATTAAAGAGCAAGATTTCGGTCTAAAATTAGGCTCCCACGTCCACAATATTCTCCCTATTTTTGACCCTTAAAGATGACATAAAATATGTCATAATATCTCTAAAAATAGCCCTTCCATGATATACTATCATATGGAAATATTTTGACAACTCATATTTCTATTTTTAGAGCACTGACAATGTGAAACGGCTGTAGGAAAATATTAAATGAATAAACCAAACAAGGTTGAGACACCTTATTTCCAATAAACATGTTTTTGGAAATCAACCCAACCTAGAATTATTATAAGAAAGATACAAAATTAGTCATGTGTCGGAATTCGAACCTTTGTTGGTGTGTGTTATCTATGTGTCTTCCACTCACATTTGGAGGGTCATCTCACATGGGTTCCCTATATGTACCCTTTCACTTTTGATTTATGAGTATGCCAAGACACTCCGTTGTCTTTCTCTACATGTGCAAGCTTTGTTCTGTTATGCAAGTTATTCAGTTGTTGATCGATTCTTCCTTGTGATTACGTTGGAGCCATTACGATTCAACTAGAGTGCAACTTCATCGTGGTGCACAGTTTCCGATACGATTCATCAACTCTTTCATGGTATCAGAGCTGAGATCGGGTAAATGTGCACTCATTTTTTGAGTTGTGATTACTCTTGTTTTCATTTTTTAAACTCCTCATGTGCAAGTTTTTGATCATTATATTTTGGTTTTTCCTTGCTAACATATTTAACAAGTTGCTCTTGGAAAGTTTTTGGTTTTGTTGTGTTCTTCATGCATGTGCAGATCTCCTTGAGTCTTTTAGGGGTTTTGTAGCTAAATTTAGTTAGCTATAACTACATTTAGAGATCTGTTAAAATAGAGGTTATTTTCTAGTTTTTAATTTTTTTATTAAACTAAAAATTTTTTATATCTCTGTTTTTTTGGTTTCTTCTGTTTCTGTTTTGCATGTCTTTGCAGAATACAGGTTTTTCATTTGTGGTTTGGAGGTTCAAATCTCAGTTTGGTGTTTTGGTGTTCTCTCAAGAGCCTCCTCCCAACCGAGCTCTCCAACCTCATGGCCAGCCATTGTTCAAATTGAGCTCTTTCCATTTGCTCTCGTGTTTTTCTGAAGCCTGTGTTCTGTGTTCTTTGAGTTGGCTGTTTTCACGTGTTCTGTTCTACTCCTCCGCTTTCGTGGCCTGCATTTCATGTGGCGTCGCCTCCAACCCTCTACCATGATCTGGTTAGTTAGTTTGTGACCTGTCTTGGCTTCTATGCGTCCTCCTCCCACATGAGCTCCAAATGCCTCCTCCATCTTGTGATCCTCCTCCCTCCCTCCTCTCTCTCTCTCCTCGCACTTGGTTTGGGGTGGTCCGATGTTTCTCCTCCTCTCATCCACTTGGATCTCAAAAAACGCGTACCTTCTATGAAAAACTTTGGTAAGTTTGCGCATCTTTTTGGTAAGTTTTTTTATATGTGTTTTGGTTCAAAGTATTTTTTAAATACTTTCTAAATTTTTTAAAACAAAAAAGTTATTAATCCTTTTGATACGTTTTTTAAATACCTTCTATTTAAAACAAAAAAAAAGCTTTTTTATATCTTTCTACAACCATAAGTTTTTTTAATAGAAATCCTTTTTTCTTTTAAAACTAATGGTAAGTTTTAAGTTGTGTTATGCTTTTTTTTAATATTAATAGAAATTAGTTTTATTTAATTTAAAATTGATTTCTTTTTTAAAAAAGGAAAGTATTTTTAATATTTAATTAGGATTCTTTTTTAGATCTTAATTAATTAATCATAATTAATTAGATTTATTTAAATCTATCTAGTTTTATTAATTACATTTCTCATTAATGATTCAGTAACTCAATTTAAAATCATCCTTTAAAATTAACGTTCTTTATCATTTTTAAAATCCAAATAGCTCTAAAATTAGCTAAATCGGATGTTTCCAAATGGTAAAATTTTAACGCGTTATTGTCGATTTTTTTACTAATCATGCGCTCAAGTGTGCAGAGACACTCTTAGCACTTCTTGTCTTCCGCGTGCCTTTCCGGCATTCTGAAGATCATCGAAACTCATCTGAGTTCATCTAAACATTGTAAATTACCCTTATTATTGCTTGTGACTAGTGAGCGCATCCACCACAGTTTGTAGCAAGGGGGTATCATTTGCGATGTGAGACACTTTTTCTCACAACCAAGATCTGATTTCACCTCCTTCCTAGTTTTTTGCTATTGTGCTTGTATACGGTGTCACTTTGTTGTGCTCCATGAAACACGATTGTGGTCTCCTCTCTTGCGCGTTATTACGCTTGATTGCAAGGTGAGTTACCAAGTGTTTCCATGCACACTCGACCCGATTGTATTCAACGCACTAAACTATAAAGTGCCAAAGCAGGGGGTTATTATATTGTCCTGGGTGGTTGTGTTTCTTTTTTGCATTTCTTCTCTCTCTTTTCACTATGGATGCACTTTCAATTCCTTTTCTTATGCCGTTCAACTTTTTCGAATGGAGATCAAAAATAATTATGAAACTAAGGGGTAAAGGGTTATTCACATCACCATGGGAACTGAGACTAAACCAGACGATGACCCTAAAAAATCTAAGTGGTTAAACCGTAGTGATGAAGCTTTAGGTCTTCTTTGCATGTCCATTTCTCTCGACTTGCTCTTCCACATTGAGTCATCTGAAACACCTAAATCTACATGGAAAACGTTAGATGAAATGTTTGGACAACAAGATGACATGAGAGCACATGAGTTGGAAAATGAACTACTAGGGTTAAATCCTAGTGATTTTGAAAACCTACAAGCATTCTTCTCTAAGTTTGTCCACACTAGATTGTTGTTAAAGGAATGTCAAGTAGAGAAGAAATATTCTCAACTTGATCTTGTCGATTCTCTCTAAGTTAGGTCCTGAATATTTTGTCTTTGTGTCAACTTTTTACGCTACAAAAGTTTCCTTGGGCAAGGATTGGAATATGCCCTCCTTTGACTATTTTTCATCCCAACTCATTCGAGAACATGACAAACTCATTCAAATGGGGTCTCTCAAGTCCAAGTCACATGCCCTTGTAGCAAGTACTAGTAAGGAAAAGAAGACTGAAAAGAAGAAAGAAAAAAAGGATCAACCTAAGAAGGAAACCAAGACCAAAACTAAAATTGACACGAACACTTCGACTTCTGAGCCTAGAGCATAGAAAGACAGGTATTTGTGTTCCTATTGCAAGAAGCTTGGTCATAAAGAGCATACGTGTATGAGAAAACAAATTGATCACCTTACTCAATTACTTGAGAAAAATAAAATAGGTGTTCCTGAGTCTATCAAACAAAATGCTCCGAAGGCCGAGTCTTCCACTGCAAAAGGTTCTAAATCTGATAAGAAGAAAGGAAAGGCCCTTGTAGCCAAAGTTGCTCCTTCATCGACGTGGATTATAGATTCTAGGTGCCTCGCACCACATGGGTTCTTTGCATGTTGAGTTCTCCAACATCGAGCCTTGTGGAATGTCCCAAATCATGATGGGTAATGACACGACAATGTCGGTTTCCGGTAGTGGATCGGTAGAGATGGATGGGGAACATTCAACCAAGTGTTGAGTGTTCCTATCTCTCTACCAATCTCCTATCGGTTTACCAAATTACTCACCTTGGTGAAGGAATGCGAGTGGAATTTGGTCCTAACTCGGTGATTATTCATGTGAGCTTAACGATGACACTACAGTGGCTTTGAGGAAAGGCGGATCACCATTCACGGTTATATACCTTTTCCCACTTTACTTCTGATTCTACGCCCATTGCCTTGCTCACTCATGCAAATGAGGTTAGTAAGCTATGGCATGAGCATTTTAGACATCTAAATTATCGCTACCTTGAACAATTGAGCCAAAATGAAATGGTCAACGGGTTACCCCGCGTCAAGTTTTCTAAGGGTCTTTGTGAGGGTTGTACCCTTGAAAGCATCCTGAAAAGAAATTTGACAAAGGAAAATCTTGGAGAGCTACTCGTCCCTTGGATCTTGTTCACAACGATATTTCTAGTCCATTTCCATCTCCTTCATTTACTAGAGCTCTTTATGTGCTAACCTTCATTGATGACTATTCATGATATACTTGGGTATATTTTCTTAAGCTTAAGTCTGAAGTCTTTGAACATTTTCAGGACTTTAAGGCTCTTGCTGAGAAACAAGTGGAATGGTCTATCAAGGTTCTTTGAACCAACAATGGAGGTGAATATGTAAACAATAGGTTCATGGATTTCTATACTTCTGAAGGGATCTCCTTGTAGCATACAGTTGCTTATAGTCCCTTCACATAAATGGAGTTACAGAAAGAAAGAACCATACTCTTAAGGAGATGGCCACTTGTATGATTCACTCAAAGTCTCTTCCTCCACAGTAGTATTGGGCCGAAGCAGTGAATTGTGCTAATTACATTCAGAACCATGTTCCACACAAGGCAGTAAGAGGGATGACACCCTTTGAAGCCTGGTTTGGATGCAAACCTGATGTTGAGCACTTTCAAGTCTTCGGATCCAAGGCTATGGCTCGATTCCCAAGAAGAAACACAAGGCTTTGGAACCACAATCCAAACCTTGTATCTTTGTAGGGTATCCTGATGGCGTGAAGGGATATCGATTGATGAATCCTACTTCTCATGAGCTGTATATTGAGAGAAGTGTTAAGTTCGATGAGTCTTCTTTGACTTCTACTTCTCCACCTATTGAGGTTCTTCAGCTCATTGATTCAGATTCTGACTCATCAGATGATGATGTTGTTGAGCGTGCTCCTCTTCCTGATCCTCCCGACCATCAGACCTCTGAGTCTTCTGATTCGATACAGTAGTGATGATGAGGACTATGTCCCTTCTCACTCAAGTGAAGAATCTTCCAACTCTAAGCCTGATCCTCCTGGTCCTCTTTGGGCTAGGAAAACTTTGCAAAGTGTTGGAGATTTAGTTGGAGATACTTCGGATATGAGACGTACTCACTCATATTTCATTGGACCCCACTCTTTCTTCACCTCTGCTTCTTGATCCACAGTCTTTCCGGGAGGCTTCTAGTATTCCTGAGTGGGATTCTACCATGGATGAGGAGTATTCCTCTCTCATGAAGAATGATACTTGGGATCTCACCCTCTTCCGAAAGGAAGAAAAATCATTCGTGTAAGTGGGTGTTCCGAACAAAGTATGGAGTAGATGGAGACATCAAAAGTTTAAAGCGTGATTAGTAGCTAAGGGTTTCTCCCAGATAGTTGGGGTTGATTATACTGAAACCTTTGCTCTAGTTGTGAAGATGACTTCTATTCGACTGACCCTTGCCATTGCCACAAAAAAGATGGAAAGTCCATCAAATGGACGTTAAGAGTGCCTTCCTTCATGGGGACCTAGAGGAAGAGATCTACATGGAACAACCTTCGGTTATGTCCATGATCCCTCCCTCATTTGTAAGTTAAAGAAGTCTCTTTATGGCCTTAAACAAGCCCCTCGGGCTTGGTATGCCAAGATGGACTCCTTTTACTTACATCAGGGTTTACTAGGTGTCACTCTGATCCAAATGTTTATATTCTATGGCAAGATGACTCCATACTCATTCTTGTTCTCTATGTTGATGACTTGTTGATCACAGCAGTTCTTCCTCTATTATTGATTCTTATGAAGATCACCTTGGCCAACAGGTTTTCCATGACTGACTTAGGTCTGCTTCATTACTTTCTTGGGATCCAGATTTCACAATCTGACTTGGAATTTTGATTTCACAACCTAAGTATGCTCTTGATCTGCTAGCTCATTTTCAGATGTCCAATTGCAAGTCTTCTCCTACTCCTTTTCTTTCCGGGGTTAAGTTGGTTTCTGATTGCTCTACTCCCTTGGTTGATGGTACCCTTTATCGATAGTTGGTAGGGAGCTTGATTTACTTGACTCACACTCGACCGGATTTATCATATGTTGTTGGGATCATGTCTAGATTCATGCAGAGCCACATGAGCTGCATTGGAAAGTAGCTAAATGGATCCTTCATTATGTTCATGGCACCTATACTGATGGCATTCACTATCATGGAGGGGTGGATATTGACTTGATTGGGTTCATAGATTCTGATTGGGCGGTGACTTAGATCATCAAAATCTACTTCTGGCTACAGTTTCTCTCTTGGTTCGGTCTATTAGTTGGTCTAGCAAGAAGCAGAATGCAATTGTGATATCATCTACAGAGGCAGAATACAGAGGAGTAGTTAACTACCACAAAATCTATTTGGCTACAGGGTATTCTGACAGAGTTTGGCATCCACCTTCGGTGGCCTACCATTATCTACTATGATAACACAAGCACTATCTCTATTTGTAGAAATCCAGTTTAGCATCAATGGATGAAGCACATTGAGATCCATATGCACTTCATACGAGAGCTTATTCATGATGGTATCATCGACATTCAGTACATTCAGATAATTGATCAGATTGTAGATTTATTTACCAAGCCCTTCACTGAGATGAAGTTTCTTCACTTACGGTCTCTTCTTGGGGTGAGGTCTTCTACAGCTGCTCATCTTCTTCGGGCTATGTAGTCCTTCTTTTCTTCTTCTTCTTCTAGGAAGATGTTGTTTGTATATGGGCACCTTATCAGGCCTTTAGTTGGGCCCCATTGACACATCTTTCTTAGTTGTTTAGGAGTGTCTTCTCTTTCGTCTGTCTCATCATAGCCACTACCCCAGCTTTGATGAAGGGGGTGTTGGTGTGAGTTATCCTATGTGTCCTCCACTCACATTGGAGGGTCATCTCACATGGGTTAGGTTTAGGGTTAGGTTTAGGGTTTGCTTATGAGTCATGCACTAGGGTTACTCAACACCCTATATGTACCCTTTCATTTGATTTATGAGTATGCCAAGACACTCCACTTGTCTTTCTCTACATGTGCAAGCTTTGTTCTGTTATGCAAGTTATTCAGTTGTTGATCGATTCTTCCTTGTGATTACATTGGAGCCATTACGATTCAACTAGAGTGCAACTTCATCATAGATGCCTAGAAAAAGTTCGATATTAAGTTGATGAATTTTTACTAACCTAGAGCTAGACTTTCTTCTTTGTTTTGTGTTAGGGGTTGTGTTGTTTAAGGGCTTTTTCTAGATGTTATCTTGGGTGTAATTTTTGGTCAAGCACTGTTGGACCCTCACGGCGTCATTGTTTTTGATTTGGCAGTTTCTTTCCTAAATATCTTTTGGTTTTTATTTTTTGGAGCCTTTTTCCAAAATGTACTAATAAAAAAACTATCTCTTGCTTGTTTGCCAATGTCACTCGTCACTCCTGTAGTGTGCAATAATAACTACTTTGAACCCCATATAAGGAAGATTGAAAAGAGAAATATAAGATAATTAGTTAAATAAGGCATAAATCACCCAACTAGGAGGTCATGGGGAAGGATGATATCCAAGAGACATATAACAATGTTGAAGAGCACAAAAAACTAATGGGTAGATGTTATAAGGATGATAAAATGTGATAAAAGGTGCTAAGTAGGACACGATGCCATAGAGTAAGTAGACCTAAAGTGATAGATAGATTACCAAAGTATCTAAGGTAGGAAGCAATGGTTGTATAAAACCAAGTGGGAAGGATAAACCCAAGCGGGATGAATGAAAGTAAAATAGTAGGTTGATGAAGTAGTTAATTTGAAGAATGTTGTTAAAGAGAAGGTGTTATTCTTTGAAGATTTCTTGTCCATTAAATTTCTAATTAAAGGGAGGGTGGCATCATCAGAAGCCCCAAAAAGAAGTTTCAATCATGTGGGTATTATGGTTAAAGGTATGCATTATTTCCAAGATGTGTTGGTAATGAAGAACATCTAAATGGCATGATTCAGCATGAGATAAGATGTAGTCTTCATTAATGATAGGTGAAGTAGAATGAGTTGTAATTTCATCATAATCAAGTCTCTCATAGTCAAATGTATCATCATGGAGTCCATCACCCCCATTTTGCTAAAAGAGAGTGGGGATGGTGGGAAGTGTAACTACATTTGGTAAATAGTTTTGATTGACTGTGTTTTGTAATTCACTAGGTTCATCATTATTTTGGGTCAACTAATGTGACCTGAATATCTAGTATATAGTCATAAAAATCATGGTATGGATTTTTAGGCACCGAGTAAGTAATAGGAATTTAAAAGGGTTTTTCACCAAAGGGGACATGTATGTTCTAAGATTTGGATCAACAACATGTCTATATCATTGACTATTATGAATGAATTTAATGCATTAGTACCCAGATGATGTGAATGTGCGCATGTGGTGTGTCCAAGGGAGATCGAGCAAGAGATTGTAATTAAGAGGTTGGTATATAACCATGAGTCTAGTAATGAATGGTCTTAGGTCCCACTATGTGATGGGAATCCAAATGCAGTTGAGCAACTTTTGATGTGTTTTATGAAATCTGCAATAAGTTATTCGGGTGTGCTTAATTTTATCAACGAGGAAAGCCAAGTGTTTTTCATGAGAGAGAAGGAAATGAAATTGATCCTTGAACATTCATCCACTAGGACTCATCTTACTTACCCATCAATGATGAACCGATAGATGTGATTATAACATTTAAGGACCTTGTATCATAAGCATATTATCCCACACAACACGATTTTCATAGGAACTAATCATGAACAAAAGTATACAAATGAACGATGATAAGTAGTATGTACATCTTGAATACTTGCTAAAGTGTGATAAACAAACTATGTTTATCCTTTCTCAAAAATATTACAAATTAAAACTCATAATGTTTTATTTATTAGTGCATTGATGTATTAGCTTGTTTGCATTGAATTGTTAGTAATTATTTGTAGAAAATATATTGATATTTCCAAAAAAATGTGTAGGTACGTCCATTTGATAGCATAATATGTGTGATACGACCATGTAATATCATAGTATAAAAGTGATATCCCATAAGACCTAGGTAGCCATGACCTAAATACATCAATTTTTTAAATGTGGAGAAATATTAATTTTAGGCCTTTTATCACAAAACTCTTATATACCTTATTGATTAGTAATTTCATTATTTTTGAAAGTGAGTCTACCTCTGATTTGTTTCAAATGATATCAATGTAAATATATGAATATATTGTGTAAATGAAAGAAAAATCGTCTTGAAAATGATTGAACAAATGTACATCAAACTTTAGATTGATTAAATTTAAGATTAAATTGGGAAAACATTAAACTAAGAAAACTCATTTATTAGAATGTGTAATGTCTTGTTAAATGTGTACATATTCACATGAATGGTTGACAAAAACTATTTGAACAATATTTAGATGCAATAAAAATTTGTTCACATAAGACATTTGTATGTTTACATTCATTTCTTTTTGAACCCATGTTTTAAATAGAACTAATAATTGTATGTGAAATGTATGATGGAAACAATGAAAGAGATGGATTGAAGAAGTGTAACTGAAGGGAGTGAAGAGGGGAGAGAGGAAGAGCGCTAATGAAGAAGGGGTATTGTGAGGGAGAAGAAGTGAAGGACATAAAAACGGTGCGGGCAACCAATGCAAAACTTATTTTCTATAAGCACATGCATATTTTGACAATAATTTAAAGGAGAAAGGAGATGAAGAGTGCAAGTTATTGAGACACCAAGTTACAGGTAACTGCTATTTTTCAATTGGTTTGCATCCTTCCCGAATTTGTCCATTTCCTAAGCTGTGCGTCCGTTTGAAATGTCCCCTGCGCTTCTGTGTTTTGGTAAATCTGACCTGCAGATGGGACAGGTAGTATGCCTTTCCAGCCATGGCAGAAGACAATGGCGGTGGAAAATATGGCGTTCGTGACAGGGCATCTGTAATCCTTTTTCCCCCAATTTGAAAGTTTCAATGCAGACTGAACACTCAGACTGATCATCCTCTGAAAATGTTACTGAAGGTAACGCCTCCACCGCCTCTCTATCTGCCTCTGCCTGCACTTCCTCCTCCTCTTCCATGGCAGCTTCCATACTTATTTGCTGCAGATCGTCATACAGATTCGTAAATCTGTCATAAGTTTGCCTGCGAACTGGTTCGATTGAAGAATCCCCATCGGTTACACGATCAAATTCTCCGAGACGGATAGTAAAATCATGAAGAAAACGAGTGAGTGGCGGGTTATTGATCTGTTGAAGATGAATTAGACGTTGTTGAAGATCGGGAATTTGTAGAATGCGGCGTAGTTCTTCATTTCTGGTACCCATGAACGCGATGAGATCATATGTGCACACTACAAAACCTTCAATGTGTTCTTCGTAGCTGTCCGCCATGTCTGGATCCGCCATGTTCTGAATCTGTGTCGACAAACCAACAAATAATTCCACTATTTATTCACAGCTATATTTCATTCTAATAATCTATTAGTAGAATGTTTCATTCATATAAATAGATCATCAAATTTTAAAATTCCAAAGTTTGCTATATTTTTTTTGGGTAGTTATCTATTAATAGAATCCGTTGGGGCGTGGTTCTCAACTAAAATATTTAAATATTAATAAATTTAATAACGTGGAGGGAATTTCAAATTTTAGCATGAATTAAATTCAAGTGGAATGAAATCCTTTTAATAAATAAATAATTCAGCCATAACACCCTTGAATGTCTCTTAATTAACTCTTTGTGCTTGACTCTCATTAATCGGATGGATAAAGTAGTGAGTCTGTCCCTCCCTGCCAATTAATTTTTTTTTTTATTTAACATTTTTATATAAATTTTGTGATTGGGGAGAGAATGGACTTGTCACTTCATTCTCGTCCAAAATACTATGTTGAATTTTGCCATACATGTTAGATTTTGTTTACTAAGTTTATTGGCCGATAGGCCTTACTAGAGTCAGGCTTTCTTTATGCTTTGCCCTTTTCTTTGTCGTCGTCCTCCTTGTTAACCACAATTAATCCATTGTTTAAACTTTGGTGGCGGTTATCCTGCCTTCATGGCATCTTGAGAGCTGTTCCCATTCTTGCAGAGACGGTTCTCCTTCTAAACCGTCTCTGTTGTATAAATATTTTTGGTAATATTGAATTTCCTTGGGGAGGCTAGCGGACACACAACAAAACACATTCAAAGTCAATTCTCTTAGGGATTCAAAATAGTTGCACGAGTTCTAATCCTGCGGAGGCTTGGTTGGTACAAGAAATTTTTACTCGAATTGAATTCAGGTGAGGCGAGCGGTTTCTTAATAATTGGAAACTCGGAGGAGCGGAATTCATACACGAGAATCATAAACTTTTGAAAAAAAGTTGACACCCGTATTCATTGGGATAATCCAGACGAAAGTTGGATTGGAGAGATGAAAATAGCGCAAGAGATTCAAACAACTTCAAATTTGGGGATTCCATCTACGATATTTTTTATTTTTAAACTAAAATTTGATTGTGTTACTGAATACATCACGCAATGACATAGGGGTTTTGTCAAGTCTGCTAAGAAATTTAGGTTTTTATTTGGGGATTTTTGAATAATAAGGAATTGCTTAATGAAGAAATCCATGTCTTAAATTATGCAAGTATTTAATATAATAGCAGGTCAACGATTCGTTTTTGGGCTAAATAATGCCAAATGATTATTGTAAGGTAGCTCAAATGTTGACCTCTCAAAGATTGAGGGATATCCATCCCCGAAAATGCCCCTGAGATGTTTTCTGGGTTAAATAATGCCAATTTGGACGCCATCGTCATCGTTCTTTCGCAGATGCCCGTGAGATGTTTGGCAATCGTTTGCAGTCTCATTCTCAACATTAATGTGCTCATGCTCATTACAGGGACATGAAAGTATACTCCAATCACATTCAATTATTTTTGAGCTGCAAAAATATCAGAGCAATTTCAATGTTAATTATGTTTTCTTCTCAAATAATTTGATGAAATTTTTAGTAAAACCTAACTATTTTTGTTTTTTCAAATTTTCAAGCTTCCACCACCGGTGCGAGAATAAGAATAACAATTGTCATCTCTACATCAATGACTGATTGAATGTTGTGCAAAAGAATTACAAATTTTAAATGATTAATGAAATGTTTTTTTGTCACGATATGAATGATTCCCGGATTTCACTAACCTTTCATCCGATTTTGAAGCTTATTTTTACTGGTAATTTGAAATAAATGGGAATTAAGAATACAAGAATATTCTTAAGCTACATGTGTATTGAGAATTATAGAAAACTCAACGTTTAGGATGATTTTATCATAACATGTGTTCTATTTTTCAGATTCTAGATTGCTTGTGTATGCATATATATCAGAAATGTTTTGCCGATTTTTTACATTTATAACTATTATTCATATAAATGCTTTTATTAATTAAAATAAGCAATCCCTTTTCTCATTTGTATGTTCATTGCAAGGCTTTATACCACTAAATATTATTGGTGTTAATTATTTTATGGTGCCTCTAATCATGTATTGGGGAATTGCCCTATGTTAGAAATATCTTAACTTTTTTGATGAAGTTCAAATGAATATGGAGGAAAGGCCAAAATTCTCGTAGAACCACACCCATCTTGCAAAAACTTAATCAAGCTTTCTCCTACCAAGACTCGTACTTCCACTTTGCATTCCCATTTTCTTCTGCACCAGTCCTTGACAATATCAATGTTTGGCCTAAGTCTTGCAAAACGTTCTAAAGCCTGTAAAATGGAATCTTTCCTTAGCCTTGTTGACCATCGTCCTCGGCACCGTCAAATGAGGCTTGACATCAGGCCAATTTGGAATGAGTTTTAGTGGCTCTTGTGGCACTGACCCAAAAAGTCTAGCAACCCACGATGAAGGGACCATAGCTGAATCCCTTGACACATTTCCTGTTTCTGTCCCTAGACCAACACTCTCGCCATTCGTTCACAACCCCCTCTCTTCGCCATTCTCTCACAACCCTTTCTCTCTGTCTATTGCAGCTCGTGGTTGATTATAACTAATAACATTAACCCACATTCATGGTTTATATCATTAAGTGTGTTATTTTTTGTGCATGATTTATTTTACACTAATAAATGTTTTTGTATTCACCTACCACAAGCACTCATAGATGTTGTTCTTTATGAATAAATAATTATTTTTCTACATCTAAATCCATTCTCACAAATGAGTGCATTTTGCCCTCCATACCTAAAGTAAATATTAAATACAATTACTAGCAATGCAATACTTCTAATAAATCCTTCTTTATCCCTATCGGCCTCTCACAAGCACCTATGGATGCTTTTGCTAGTTTATATTGTTATGTTGAGAGGTGTTATATATTGCCAATCCGTTGGAGGTGGTAGTTTTAATTGTTTTTACATGTTAATAATTAATGATCATTTGATTTTCATAAGGTATTTTTTATTTTAAATTTGACGTTAATTTGATTTTCATTTAAAAGTTTTTTGTTTGTTTGTTTGGAGAATTTATTTGAAATTTTGTAATATCTTGAATGTAAAGTGAAGATCGGAGCTCTATTTTCAACCCATAAATATGTCTTCAACCCAATAGAATACTAGATATAGAATGGTGTCATCCCTTATAGGTGGGTGAAAAATTATCTAACAACCCAAATTAAAGTATATTGAAGTTATTAATCAATATGGTAAAGAATAAATCCAACACAAGCCTTAATATTAATATCTCTCAAACATTTTAAAGATAAATGTATTAAAAATTATGTACTTAAGTTCTCGTTCAAAGAAATGAGTGTCTCTTCGTTAAAATAAAATTTCAATTCTTTAGTAGATAAAAGCATGTCGTTTTATGGAAAAGTGATTTTTAATTAAAATGCAATACGTCAAACAGTAAAAGTAAACATAACTATTGAATTATTTCTAGTGTTATAATATATTTTCCTATAGTGGTAATTCGTGAGGATTAAAGAAGAATATTTAATCTCCTGGCACATCTAAAGATAATGGTTGAAGTAAATAGTGTTGGATATATTAAGAACATGAGGCAAGAAAAACCCAAAATAACATGAGTAAATAGATATTGCTCCTAGAACCATCAAGATATGTTTAGAATAGTTCTATTCATAGAAATGTGAGAATGAGCTTGCTAAATGGAAGATATGTGAAAACCAATTTGAAAATCCCATTAATCAATTCTAGAGCTCTAAAAACTTGGCTCTCTTTACAAAAATACTGAGATAGTTTTGGAAAATCAAGGAAGTTGGATCTAAAAATGATAAGGAAACAGACTTTGTGGGGACTTGCGACACACTAAAGAAAACCTAAGATTCTTTGATATTTATCAACACTCCTAATAATATATAATATTAAAAAAGCACACTAATTATAATGTAATGATTCAAATAGTCGGTCCAAATATGATGTAAGGTCTACTTTATATGAATTTTCATGCTAGAATGAATGCTTGAAAGAGTAAATAATGCTTTAAATCTGCTTAGACTCTTTAATATAATCTCTAAGCACTCTAATTATATTATCTCGTATAGTCACAGTAGTAAGGCTCCTCATTTCTTTAAATGTAACACATAATCTATGTATTTACTTGTTGACCAATTTTGTTCCTTAGGAAAAATTAATCAAACATGCCCCATGCGGAGAGAAAAATCGAAGGGTCAGTTCAGTCCTGCGAGCTCATGTTTCAAATCCAACAGTCAGGTTGTAGGTGGACTCAGAAATGGAGAAACTAGAGGCTCAAAGGAGGCAAACAACGTTAAGGAGGCCAGAGGGTCTCAGGAGAGAAACGAGGAAAGGCTCAAAGTCTTCGAGGCTTCACAAACGATTCAGAGCGGGCCCAAATTGGCTAAGTATGGAAGAGATGGTGGAAGCTTCCAAGTGTCTCAATGATGCACCTTCAAGGGTTGAAGCCAAGGGTGGTTCCCCAAACAAGCGCGAAGCTTCCACATGTCCCAAGGCTCGAAAAGGGATAGAGCTGGCCATTGAAAAGTCCAAACAGTGGAAAGAACCACGTGTCAGCTCGGTGTAATTTCAAAAGTAAGAGCCCAAGGCGGAGACTCAAACTAGCACCAGCTCTCCATGTGGTCAGGGTCCAACAAAAGTCAAAAGGTAGCGGGCCCAAATCAACTAAGTATAAGAGTGTCGGAGGCTTCCACGTGTCTCATCGGTGCATCTCCAAGGATCAAGCCCAAAAGGTAGTCCCCAAACAAGCACCAAGCCTCCACATGTCCAGAGCCCCCAAAAGTCGCATCAGCCGTTGAAAAGTCTTCGAGTCAGTGAAGGTGCCACGCATCAACTTGATGCAACTTCAAAGATAAATCTAAAGAGCGAGAGACTCAAACATGCGCCAACCCGCCACGTAGTCAAGGTTCGAGAAAGCATTGGCCCGAATCGGCTAAGTATCGTAGACTCGTGAAAGGCGCCACGTGTCTCTTCGGCGCATCTTCAAAGGTAAATCTAAAAGTGGGTCTCCCAGACAAGCGCTAGCCTTCCACGTGTCCCAGGTCCAAAAAGGGATAGAGTTGACAGTTGAAAAGTCAAGATGGGGCAGAGTTAGCGGAGGGTGCCAAGTGTCTCAACGACACAAATTCAAAAGGGGTGGCCCAAGGGCTAGTCTCAAGCGAGCACGGAGCTTCCACGTGTCCAAAAGTAAAAAAAGGGGACAAAGTCGGCCACTTAAATCGACTAAGTATGGAAGGGATGACGGAGGCCTCCACGTGTCATCTCCACGTAAATTCAAAAGGTAGAATCAGGAAGTAGGTCCCAAATGTGTGTCAAGCCTCCATGTGTCTAGGGTCAGACATATGGCCCCACCAAGAAAAAGAGACTTAGCCAAACACGATGAAACAGAATAGGCCAGCGGAAGGTGCCACGTGCCCCAATGGCACAAATTCAAAAGGCACAGCCCCAAAGGCCAATCTCAAACAAGTTCCAAGCCTCCACGTGTCCCAAGCCTGAAAAAGGAAACACCCCGTTAAAAAGTCTAAGCTCGGGACAAACTTGCGGAGGCCTCCACGTGTCATGGCCGCAACTTCAAAGGGACGATCAAAAGTGAAGACTCAAACATGCACCGATTCTCCATGTGTCTTAGGTCAGGTATAGTGTCTCTACCAATAGGGAGCTTAGGCATAATATAAAGGAAATAGAGTAGGCCCGCGGAAGCCGCCATGTGTCTCTTTAGCGCGACTTCAAAAGTGTAGAGGGGAAAAACTTTGAGATGCGTGAAGCCACCATGTGGACATGCATGAATAGACTCTAGATCCGAAATGCCTTCAGGAGGCCATATCTTTCGATCAGAAGCTCCAAATCGAGCGAGAGGGGATGTTTCAGAGAGCTCTTGGCACCTGCTACCCACCTGCCACCATTAATATTTCGACCCGCCATTACAAAGGACGTCAAGTCTCCTACCTACTACCATGATGAAGAATGGGTTTCCCTTCTTATCTAGCAAGGAACAACGATGGGGGCATGGGTGTTGCAGCAAGACCCATCATTGTGGCATGAGAATTCAATGCCCCTTCAAGGGCGGTTGGAACAGTTGGATTTTCCCTCCTTTCTTTCTCTCATTCTTCCTATATATTGTACAAGAGGGACAATTTCAAGAGGTTGAACATTCTTGATTTTTTCCCTCCATTTTCTCTGCTTCCGTAGGTGAATTCATGGAGTTTCGAACCCCTCCATCCAAATTGTAATGCAATTTCTACCTCTTGGCTTTGTTGTAATGCACTTGTATCAATTCTTAGAGCAATAGAATAATTTTTTGGATGATTTCAACCCCTCTTATTCTTTATTATTTCTTTTTGATCTCTCATTGTAGTTTGGTTATCTGTGCATGGTGGTTGTATTGCATTTCTATGGTTTGTGTTAAATAGCAATGCAAGTGTTCATCATTCCTTTGGTGTATCACCCTTGTTAGCTTAGGTTTATTTTCTTACATCTTCTCAACCTGTCTCCTTGGCAAGATAGAGTAGGTTTAGAGTAGATCCTCTACAATTTATTTGTGCACTGAACAGAGGAATAGGAGTTGGCCTTCATCCGGAGAGCTCTCTCGACTCACAAAGTCCCACAATTTGAGATATGCTCCATGTTGTGCAGTCACACTGAGGATCTCAACCCATCAAGTTACATATTTTAGTGGTGATGTGATTTTGTAACAATAGTTTTGGCATGCTCGGTGGGACAAGAAGTCTTCATTTTACTACAACAAGGTTGATGTGCACTTGTTGTAAGTCCCCAACTTTTAAGAAGCTCAAATTACACATCTGGACTCCAAAAGAGGTAGAATCCACTGGTTTCAGCAGTCCAAGCTTGGCAATTTCATGAGAAGAATACAAACAAGGTCAAGAACTAGAGAGGAGGGACTATTTTTCTATCTACATTTATCCCCGAAAGAGTAAAGAGAGGAAGAAGAGCCCAAAGGTCTCCATCTCCACAAAACAAGACATTGTTGACACCTCCACTTGGTAGGCCTTTCATTCAATCGACTAGAGTCCTTCGACCAATCAAGATGGCGTAGCCTAACCCCTACATCAATTTCACTAGTAGCGCCTGCTGGCTCTCAACGCACAAAATCTAGTCCTAGTTGCAACATTGAAGAGCATTCCATATTTCACTGGAGAGAACCAAACTACTCCTGGTGATCACATTCAAGACATTGCAAATGTCTGCGTAATTCATGAGATTGTTGAAATGGACATTATTGTTAAGTTATTGGCATCCTCCTTTAAAGGTAAAGCTCTACAGTGGTTCAGGAGTCTAACCGCAGGGATCCATCCATAACTGGGACCATTTGTGCACAGCTCTTCATAACCAATTTGGAGAAAATGAAGATAATCTATCCTTGTTGGAACATTTGACAACCATCAAGAGGTCCCCTAATGAGTAGTTGACTGATTTCAACTTCAGATTCTAGCGTACATGGGATAGGGTTCTGGTGGCCATGAGACCAACGAACGAAGGTACTTTTCTATACTTCTTTAGAGATTTAAATTATGATATTGCCATGATGATTCAGTCAATGGGAGGTAGAAATTTACCCACCTCATATAACATTACTATTAGAGCTGAAAATTGCTTAATTTAGGCTGGTAAACTCGCACCTAGACCACCCATGCATCTATATCCATAAACTAGGAGCTCCAAGCACTAGTTAAACACCCGCATTAGCTCCCATACCTGCTCTAAGGAATCGAGTTCACTAAAGCCTCCACCTCATCTTCTAACACTTCAAAAGAGCTACAAGAGGTTATGAAATAACTGTAGAACCTAGGGAATGAGCTAGTGACTATCAAGAGACATCAAGCTCAGAGTTCTAGGTCGTATCAACCTCAAACCCAATATCAAGCTAGACTCCCATTTGAGCAAAAAATACCACCAATTCGGGCTGTAAGTCAAAACCAAAACCAAGGAAAACCCTAAACTAGCTAGGCCTTTCGACCATATGATCCAAACGCACTTCGCCATTGAGGGCCTTAGTTCCAACACAAAATAGCATGGCTCAAGAATATGATTGGTGTTTCCCATGCAATCAGCTCCATAATCAGTCAATGTGTTTTAGTACTAAACCAAACATTGATGGTACAGACCATTGGTGTGTCCTAAGAGCCCAATCCAGAGAAAATCAATGAGCAAGAAACCCGAAAAGAAGCACCTCCAAGTGAGACCATGTTTGTCATTCTGGCGGTTGAATATTTCTATGGTATGAATCAAGCACCTCCTCATAGTGTGGCAGAAAATACACGGTTCAAGAAGAGGAATATTAGAGAGGGGAAATCCTCCAATTCAAATGGTCCACAACCCTTTATTTCCCACAAAGTGTAACTCCCAATGTGCGAGTCATCCCAATCCACCTTCCGACCCGCTCGTGGCACCGGTTGTATTCCTGACCCATGTGCAAGAGAAGAGTGTGCGAGGAAAGGGGCAGCAAAAAGATAGCTCATTTACATTTAACATCATTGAACAAATAAAGAAAACAAATGTAAACATCTCAATGTGGGATTTATTGGATATCCCAAGACAGAGAGACCTATTGCAGGCTGCTATGGCCAAGTGGTCAATTTCAAATCAACCCTCCAATCAACAAAGAAAGTGCTTACCAATGCAATTCAACCTGAAGGAAACCATGGAGGACAACAAGGTAAGAATCTAAAGACTCCTCCCTTCTATGTCTCATTGATCATTGGAGATAAGATAGTGCATTATTACATGATTGATTTGGGAGAAAGTAGCTCTATAATGCCAAAGCAAATAGCCGATCAGTTGGGTCTTCAATACGAAGTCATCTCCAAGGGCGTAGTGCAACTAGATGGGACAATGGTAACAATGGTTGGATTCATCAAGGATTTGACCCTCACATTACATGCATGCCACAATGTGACCGTATTGCAAAATGTATCAATCATAGACTTGCCACCACATTTTGCATTGTGTTTGTCAAGAGACTTCACTGCTAAAATTGGAGGCTATTTGTCATTGATTGGTCACACATGATTTTTAGAATAAGGTATGGAGCCAAGGCTACAATTATATCTGAGCCCATTTTGGATTACCATATTGAGCCTCATGTACCCATCCCAATCAATGCGAACTATTTAGCTTTTGATCAGGAAGACCTCCCAAGCACTCATGAGGCAAATACCAAGGTTGGGTGTATTCCAGACTTGACCCTCGATGAGTGGGTGAACAAGAGGCATGTTTTTGACCCTTATAAGAAAATGGAGGAATATGAGCTAGGAGTATACTATTTGCATGAGGAGAATCATCCTCTTCCTAACATCACTAAGCCAGACCATAAGGATGATAATGAGGTATGGCAGTTATTCTTTGATGGCTGAAGAAGTAGACAAGGAGCTGGAGGAGGAGCTATGATTGTTTCAGCTCTAGGTATGAAATATTACTCAGCCTTTCATTTCCAATTTAATTTCTCAAAAAACACAACAGAGTACGAGGCCTTGATCCATGGACTGTATTGGGCAAGAAAAAGAGGGATTAAAAACTTGCAAGTGTTTGGCGATAGTGAGCTGGTTGCGAATCAAGTCCAAGGACAAAATGTTGCCAAGAATGATCTATTAAAGAACTACAATAATCGGGTATGGGATCTTATCAAATATTTCAAGCATTCGACATCAATTCCATCCCAAGGAAGAAGAATAAAGTAGCGGACAGATTGGCAGTGATCGGGGTGGCATTTGATGTAGTAGAGAGTATCAAAAGTGATAAGTCTCAACCCTCATATCAAGGTGGTTGTGAGGCCGATCTCCTAGATAATAACACAAGTTAGTAGGTCTTCGAGAATGATCAACAAATTGTCAATTTTCTATAAGAAGAAGCTGAGTTCTCCTCCAGAAACCAAGACAAGTTGGAATAACGTTATGGTGACCAAGTGGTGTAGTTGAGAACCAAAAATTACCAAAGGGTCTTGTAACTTTGGAGTCAATCTTCAACCCAAATGATCAATTCCGGAAGGAGAAATCAAATATTCAGGTAAAGGGTGAAGATTCAGAGCCCATTTCCATAGAAGAAGGCAAAACGTTGCGAATTGGAAAGGTGAGTACTCAACAAGAAAAATATGAATTCATTTAACTTTGTCAAGAATTCCCAGATGTCTTTTCTTGGACTTACAAGGATTTAAGAGGTTTCAACCCAAGGTTGGCACAACACACTATCGAGCTGGATTCGAGATCTAAGCCTTTCAGACAGAAGAAAAGGCTAGTAAACCCTCACATTGAACCTCTCATGAGAAAGGAGTTGAACAAGATAATTGAGGCCAGCATCATATTCCCCATCAAGCATTCAAGTTGGGTTGCAAACTTGGTGCCTGTGAGGAAAATAAATGGAGAAATCAGACTGTGTGTGGACTTTCGTGATCTGAACAAAGCATCACTCAAGGATCATTATCCACTTCCATCAATGGAACAGATCTTGCAGGTTGTAGCTGGCTCCAAAAGGTTTTCATTGCTAGATGGATACTCAAGCTATAATTAGATAATGGTGAAAGAGGAAGATTAGTACAAGAAGCCGTTCACCAAAAAAATGGGGCACATATACTTACAAGAAGATGCCATTTGGATTGTCCAATGCTAGAGAAACATTTCAGCAAGCTATGGATATGGCGTTCAAAGGCTTGATCAACAAGATGGTGCTGGTGTATCTAGATGATATCACTATCTTCTCAAAGAATGCAACATACCACCTCTTTCACCTCAGGAAAGTATTTAAAAGGTGTAGAAGGTTTGGAGTGTCACTGAATCTAAAGAAGTGTGTATTTATAGTACATGAGGGCAAGTTATAGGGCCACATTGTCTCAAAATAAGGGTTGACAATTGACCCTAAAAGAGTTGAAGCCATTAGAACACTACCACTACCACATCACAAGAAATCCCTCCAAAGCTTCTTAGGGAGGATAAACTTTGTTCGTAGGTTTGTGCCTGATTTTTCCACTCTTGTAAAGCCTTTAACGATGATGCTAAAGAAGGTTCTTGCATTCAAATGGACAACAGAAGGAAAAGAGAGTTTTGAGGCCATCAAACTTACAATATCACAAGCCCCAACTCTCATTAACCCAAAATTTTCAAAGGACTTCATGTTGTATGATTTTGGAGGGTCAGACACAATATTAGTTATCTTGGTTTAGCATAACAAGGAAGGTTCGAATATCCCATAGCCTTCTTTAGTCAAGGCTTGGAGGATTACGAGGTAAAGTATTCTTTAATTGAAAAGCATGTCCTTCTTTGTCATTAGGAGTTTGAAGAAGTTCAGACACTTGGTCTCGAACAACAAAATTCAACTACTAGTGTCTCATGTTGGTGTCAAGGACTTTCTCCTAAATAAGGAATTGAATGAGAAGAGAGTAGGTTGGATCACTCGTGTAATGGAGTATGATATTGAAATCAAAGTGACCAAGCTAGTTCATGGAAAGGGTTTGTGTGAACAACTCGCTTCCAAGAAACAAACTGAGTCAGTAGAGGAAGAAGAAGAGGTTGTCCTATTAACGCAGAACGAGCCAGAGCATCTAGCTAACAATGCACCTATTCCATGTTGGACTCAAAATTTGGTGCATTATCTCCAAATGGGTTCATGTCCTCCAGAAATGAGCAGAACAAAGAGAAGGTACTTTAGATTACAAGCCATCCCGTATGCACTTGTCGACGGCGTTTTGTTCAAAATGGACATCAATGGTGTCCTATTAAGGTGCATTGGGACAATACAAATTGAGAAAGTGTTACATGAGTTCCACGATGGAGAAGCTGGAGGCCACTTCACTCCATGGGTAACAATTCTCAAAATTATGAGGGTGGTTACTATTGGCCTACAATGTTTAGGGATTTCTACTCATGGATAAAGAAGTGCAAGAAGTGTGCATTCTTCACAGGGAAGGAAAGGTTAACAACCCTACATCTTCTCCCAATTTCAGTAAATCAACCATTCATGTAATGGGGATTGGACTTCATTAGAGTGATCAACCCAAATTCAAGCCAGGGCCACAAGTGGATACTCATAGTGACTGACTATTTCACCAAGTGGACTGAAGCAGTGGCACTTAAGGAGGCAAATGAATCCAGCATCTTGGATTTCTATGAAGGGATAATCACAAGGTTTGGTGCCCCTGCTACTATCATATCGAAAATGCATTGGCATTCCTTAGCACAAAGATCACTAAATGGGCTGTCAAGAATGGGGTATATCTCAGCACCTCTTCAAACTATTACCCTCAAGGTAATGGCCAAGAAGAGTCCACGAACAAGAACTTGTTGAGAATCATTAGGAGGACTCTTGATGAGAATCAAAGAACTTGGCACACAAAACTCAAATTAGCTCTTTGGGTAGATAGAGTCACCCCTAAGAGGTCAACAGGTAATTCTCCCTACAAATTAGTCTATGGGAAAGAGGCAGTGTTGCCCATATCTTTAGAATTTCCCGCATTAGAGCTCATGAAGCAGTTGGAGTTGCCTGAGTTTGAGATGATGGAGGCTAGGTATGCAGAGCTGATGGAGTTAGAAGAGGCAAGAGAACATGCAATACAGACCATGGAGAAGAATCAAGCTTCAATTAAGAGATGATTTGACAAGGGAGCTAGAGCCAGGACTTTCCAAGTTGGAGACTTGGTACTAAAGTGAGATGCAAATCGGGTAAAACCGGGAAGGCCTTCCAAATTTGATACCATTTGGAGTGGCCCCTACATGATCACCGAGTGTAAAAGTAGCAATGCCTTCCAATTGTCTTCATTGGAAGGAGAGGAAATTCTAATTCTGGTCAATGGGATCCATCTTAAACATTACTACTGAAAAGGAAGGTTCCACCCTTGTAAATATTAGCATAGGATTTTTAATTTCTCTAAGTGCATGTGCACATTATCTTGTTGTAGCGTAGGTTTTATTTCCCTAAGTGATATGGCACAGTTTTGTTGCTCTAGATTTGCATCATTGTATAATTCAATGTGCCTCCAGGTGAAGACCAGTATCAGGCCCTTCGGCATTTACAACAGGGAGACCCATAGTTTCCGTAACAGTTACTAATTTTAAAATAGAACAAATATAGAGCAACTAAAATCGGTCTCGAGGATTCCATTTCTAGAACAACAAGGCAGGTTCAAGGTCGCCAAGTGCAAGCGTCAGATTCAAGCTTCAAGAATGGGACCAGAAAAAGTATCAGGCTACCACCCATGACTCCATGCCCAATGGATATAATAAGGCAACTGATCTATTCACCTAATAGGAAGGTGATCCCGTGAGTCACCAAATTTTTGACCAATTTTGCCCCTTAGGTAAAATTAATCAAACACACCCCTGAATAGGAGAAAAATCAAAGGGTCAATCCAATTCTATGAGCTCATGTTTCGAATCCAAGTGTCAGGTTGCAGGTGGACTCAGAAATGGAGAAACCAAAGGCTCAAAGGAGGCAAACAACGTCAAGGAGGCTAGAGGCTCTCAGGAGAGAAACGGGAAAGGCTCAAAGTCTTCGGGCTTCACAAACAATTCAGAGTGGGCCCAAATTGGATAAGTATGGAAGAGATGGTGGAAGCTACCAAGTGTCTCAATGACACACCTTCAAGGGGCGAAGCGAAGGACAATTCCCCAAACAAGCGCAAAGATTCCACATGTCCCGTGCCGAGAAAAGGAAAGAGCCGAGGCATTGAAAAGTCCAAATGAGTGGAAAGAACCACGTGTTAGTTCGACGCAATTTCAAAAGTAAGAGCCCAAGGCGGAGACTCAAACTAGCGCTATCTCTCCACATGGTCGGGGTCCAGCAAGAGTCAAAAAGGCGGTGGGCCCAAATCGGCTAAGTATAAGAGTGTCAGCGGAGGCTTCCATCTGTCTCATCAACACATCTCGAAGGATCAAGCCCAAAAGGTAGTCCCTAAACTAATGCCAAGTCTCCACGTGTCCGGATCTCCCCCAAAAAGTCACACTTTGGCCATTGAAAAGTCATAGGTTTAGTGGAAGGTTCCATGCATCGACTCAACACAACTGACTAAATCCAAAGAGTGGAGACTCAAACATGCACCAACCCGCCATGTAGTCAGGGTTCGAGAAAAGCATCGGCCTAAATTGGCTAAGTATTGTAGACTCGTGAAAGGTGCCACGTGTCTCTTCGACACATCTTCAAAGGTAAATCTAAAATTAGGTCTCCTAGACAAGCGCTAACCTTCCACGTGTCCCAGGTCTAAAAAGGGATAAAGTCCATAGTTGAAAAGTCAAGATGGGGCAAAGTCAGCGGAGGGTGCCAAGTGTCTCAACGACACAAATTCAAAAGGGGTGGTCCAAGGGCTAGTCTCAAGCGAGCATGAAGCTTCCACATGTCCAAAATTTAAAAAAGGGGACATATTTTGCTGCTTAAATTGACTAAGTATGGAAGGGATGGCGGAGGTGTCCACGTGTCATCTCCACACAAATTCGAAAGGTAGAATCGGGAAGCAGGTCCCAAATGTGCGCCGAGCCTCCACGTGTCCAAGGTCGGACATATGGCCCCCGCCAAAAAAAGAGACTTATCCAAAACACGATGAAATAGAACGGCCAACGGAAGGTGCCATGTGCCCCCACGATGAATGTAAATAAATGGCTTGAAAAAGAGCCAAGCCTCCATGTGTCCCAGTCGAAAAGGAAACACCCATCGTTAAAAAGTCTAATCTCGGCGCGGACTTGTGGAGGCCTCCACGTGTCACGGCCACACAACTTGAAGAGACGATCGAAAGTGAAGAATCAAACATGCATCGGTTCTCCATGTGTCTCGGGTCAGGCATAGTGTCTCTGCCAATAGGGGAGCTTGGGTAGAATATAAAGGAAATAGAGTAGGCCCATGGAAGCCGCCACGTGTCTCTTGATGTGAATTCAAAAGTGTAGAGGAGGGGGAAAAACTTTGAGACACACGAGGCCTCCAAGTGGACATGCATGAATGACTCCAGGATCTAAACTCCTTCAGGAAGCCATATCTTTCGATCAGAAGCTCCAAATCAAGTGAGAGGATGTTTCGAGAGAGCTCTCTACACTGTTACCCACCCCACCACCATAAATATTTTAACTGCCATTACTAAGTCCATCAAGTCTCCTACCCTACTACCTCAGCCAGATGAAGAATGGGTTTCTCTTATTTTCAATGAGGAATAACGACGGGGCATGGGTGTTACGGTGAGACCCATCATTGTGGTAGGGAATTCAATGCCCCTTCGAGGCGGTTGGAATAGGGTTGGATTTTCCCTCCTTTCTCTCTCTTATTCTTCCTCTATATTGTATAGAGGAGACGAAATTTCAGAGGTTGGACATTCTTGCTTTGTGACTTCCCTTTTCTGCTCTACGGGAAAAGTCGTGAGTCTTGAGCCCCTCCATCCAAATTGTAATGCAATTTACTGCACTCTTGTTTGTTGTAATACACTTGTATCAATTCTTGGAGGAATAGAATAAGTACGTGGATGATTTGACCCCCTCTTATGCTTTATTGTTTCTTTATGATCTCTCATTGCGGTTTGGTTATCTATGCATGGTGGTTGTATTACTTTTCATGGTCTGTGTTAAATAACAATGCAAGCGTTCATCATTCCTTTGGTGTATCACCCAAGTTATCTTAGGTTTATTTTCTACGCATCTTCTCAGCCACTGTCTCCTTGGCAAGATAAAGTAGGTTTTAGAGTAGATCCT
>CM031243.1:737169607-737338015 GCA_018340775.1 Taxus wallichiana var. yunnanensis | reverse complement strand
ATGATTAACAATTTTTGGAATACCATGTTGAGTTCCACATATCATCTCTGGCTGACATAAGTAGGCAACCCCCTTTCGGTAGTAGGATGACGATGAGTAATGCTTCCTTCTTTTTTCTTCTTCTTCTTCTTCTTCTTCTTCTCTCTATTCTCTGACTTTCTTGTTGAAATGTCTAAAGTGTGTTGGCACAAATGATGACATCATCCATGTTGCATCATGGGATGATGTCATCCATCAAGTTGTCAAAAGTCAACATGACTTTTAGATATTTTGTAAATATCTTTGTAAATAGGTGGTTGGCTCCTTTTTGCCTTCTTTCCTTCTCCTCTCTTCTATAAATACTGGAATACTTGTTGTATTCGGGGTGAACATTTTTTAGATGAAAATAGAAGTGAGGAGAGAAAGACTTTGAGCTTTCTTGTAACAGAAGAAAACAGTAATACAAATATTAAGACTTTGTGCTCAATAGCTGTGTTATGCATTAGATCTTCCTTACGTTAGATCTGTATGTGTTTAATCTGTTGGATTCATATCTACTTTTCTGTCATTTGCTCATCAGTATTGCTTTGTTTATTTATGCAAGTAGGTTTGGCTCTGTTTACTACCAACCCAAAAACATAAATCTTCTGACCTTTCTGCTTTGGAATTCATTTCTTTTCTTCCTTCGGATCTGTTCTTTCTCTTTTCCCTCTTTCATTCCTTTCTTTTCGCAGCCTGAAACACTCTACTGGGATGAGATCCCAAACCCCCGAAGGCAGAATCTGTGAGACTTGCATAGATTCCTGCTGGTAGAATAGCAATAAACCAGTTTCGCTTTGCTGACTCAAAGAGGGGCTAAGCCCTGCACACTGTTGGCTCGTCTATCCATAGATCTCCCATAAGGCGTGATTTTCGGACCAACACAACAAGTAAGCAAAATTGTAATAAATATATATGCATAAGAGGGAAATAATTGAATATGAGCGAAAGGAAAGAAGATGTCAAACCTAACCAATAGTTTACATGTGAGTTGGCCACATGCACATAGACAAAACAAATAGATTTTGAAATGCAAAATTTAAAGCAAAGGAAAGTTTCAGATCTAGATCTACGATAACATAAAGTTTATGCAAATATCTAAAAGAAATAAGAAACAAATGCACCGTTGACACAAAATTCTCTAGAAATTTGCCTCCTCTCTATTTCTTAGCTTTTGGAGAAAGATTTTAAGGGTTTCATCTCAAAGTCCTGGAACACAAGAATGCTGATTACAAATTATGATCTCTCTCTAATCCATAGGCTCTTCCTCTATTTATAGTGTATAAAGGGCAATTACAAATAGGAAGTTTTTAATGAATTGTCACATGAGGAAGCTATGAAAAAGGGAATCAACTGGCAATATTCCTCCTGGAATTCCTCTTTGCATGACATGCATGATTTATAACTAAAAATAGAACCTTCTATTTTACATGTCTGCTACCTATTTCTAAGTAATTGACTTCTTCAAGTAATGGATTTTAAACCAATCACTTAAGTTTTATAATTTAATTGATTTCTCAATTAATTTTTCAAAGGAAATAAGAGAAAGAAGAAGAAAGAGGAAAAGAAATTAGAAGAAAGTCAGAATAACACTCGGTCTTGTTCTTCTTCCATATTCTCGCATGTGGTTGACTCTTTTTGCCTTTGATTTTCACCAAACTGGATGCTGGAAGCGGATGATTTGTGATTTTACTTATGGGGGTTACCTCGACATATCTTCCCTCTTATCCTTGAAGATTTTGTAGTTATCCTCCAATTACATGCACAAGTGCAATGTTTTTCGTAAACAATTCGACAAAACTCTTCATTTTTATTTTTAATTGCATATGAGCAATTCTAAATTCTAGAAAGCACTTTGGGTTCAAATGCAAATACAAGTAAATTCAATGAAAGCTTTAATTGGAAGATTGGGAGCACATGTACAAGATCTTGGAAGGAATTTTTATGCAATGACTTCCACCACACGGGCTGCATTAGAAACAAGAGGATGATTTTTTTGCTAGAAGCCTTTGCAATTATGATATCTAGATATGTCAATTAAATTGGTGATAAGTTCGGGGCCTATATGTCTCAGTATCATTAATTTCAGCAAATATGGAAGCTATGCATGATTCTGTTGATCCTTCTCTTTCATCATGCATCATTATGCATGGAATAATCTTTGTCTGAGGCTCTTTTTCTTTTAATTCTACAGAATCCTTTGTAATTGGATCAATTTGTGAAGATATGGAAATTTCTTCTGATTCAGAAGATATATTCAATGTATCTAACATTGATTTGGAATTTCTTTCACTAATATGAGCATCTATGATGAATACCTGGTAATTAATTAAGACAAATATGGAGTCCATGGCATGAATACTTGATTTTTATCAAAGACTGATCTGCATATAAATCTTGTTTCCTTCTATTTTTAGACTTTGTCTACATGCGAAACAAGATAAAAATATTATTTTATTCACCTGTGCACTCACATCAACATGCAGATGCTCTGAATAATAAAAGAAAGCTTCTCCAACCCTAGGTGCCAAATGGATGCTTCCCAACAATTAATAAAAAAAATTAGCTTTTAGGCATTTAGCTATGCCAAAATGCGTCACACTTTTTACTGGAAGTCATGTTAAAAATAAGAAGTCAAAGCAATGGGAATTTTCACCTGGAAGGCGGGTAAAAATTCCGCTTTCACTTAAGTGGTTTTGCTTTCATAATGGGAATTTGCACTTCTGTGCGAGTGCAAGAAATTTCGCTTTCACTTAAGTGATTTGACTTTCATAATGGGAATTTTCACCTGTAAGGCGGAAAGAATTTCTGCTTTCACTAAAGTGATTTGACTTTCATAATGGGAATTTTCTCCTGCTTGGCGGGTAAGAAATTCCCGCCTACTTTCCACCGCTCAAAAATTCCCACTGGCACTTAAATCATTCCTTCCAAAAAGTGCGGCTTGCATGGAAAATGGCCTTCTTCTCAAAAATGTGATTTGTATGGGTGAATAAACTTCTTTGATTGGAAAATTCACCTGTATATGTAACAAGAAGTTCCCACCGATGCTTTAAGTGATTTTTATTTCATAATGGGAATTTTCACCCTAATAGGCAAGTAGGAAATTCCTGTATGCCTACCTCCTTTAAAGTTTTTCACTTCATTCAACTCTTAAGTCACAGTCCTCCCTTTCTTGGCAGGACTCTTATTAGTCACTTGAATGAAAGCCTCCTCCTTTGAAGATCCGTGTGACTCCAAGTCTCACTACTCAAACAAATAATTTGGTTCTTGAGCCGCGGTCCTCCCTTACTTTGTAGGACCTCCCTTATTCACCACCTTGACAACCTCTTCCTTAGTTGAAGATCTGGGTGACTCCAAATTCATCTAAGTCAGATCCCATGTCGTAATCATATAAGTCAATGCATACATCACAAATACCTTAGATGACTCTTATGTTACAATCATATGCTGATTTTCTAAGTGATTCTCATTGTTTCCCAACAATATGCCATCTTCTAGGAAAGCCAATACCAATCAGCTATCTCAAAGCCATGTCTTCTTCTACTTGCGAGACATCTAGATCCAAATATACTTCATCTCTTGAGTCATCATCTTCTCAATATTCCACACTAGCTGGACCCATTTATTCTAATCAACCTCCTATGGTCGAAGAGCAAATACCCCTACCGATCGATTCATCTCAAGATGAGGAGATGATCTTAGAATTCGGGGTTACACAATGACATTCCCCTAGAGGATTACAATCAAGGATTTAATCTTGACTTGATATGCTTGCATATTGGGAAGAAGAAATTGATTCCTTTTGTAGGAATATTAAAGAATGTCCTAGGACCATTGAGGAAGATCCCATCTTTTCTTCACATCCTTCTTTGCATAACATGATTCTTCAATTGCAATCTCATCTTGGGTCACCACCTAGTATCCCATCGTCTGCTTGCTTTTATACATGTGGGGCACCTCTAAGTTTTCCCTTCATCATCTATTTGTGGCTCACCTTCTAGTAGCCCATTTTCTTCTCACCTTGGGTCACCACTTGGTAGCACATCGTCCGCTTCTATATGTGGGGCACCTCAAGTAACTTCATCATCTATGTGTGGCTCACCTCCCAGTAGCCCATTTTCTTTCTATATGTGGCTCACTTAGGGGTAGCCCCTCTTCATCTATACCGGGGCACATCCTAAAACCCCCTCATCTTCAATTCTTGGGCCATATCCTAATAACATGGCATCTTCTATCTATGGGATGCCACCAAGCGAGTCCTTCATGTTCAATCTTTGGGGCACATCCTTGTAGTTCTTTATCTCCATTTTACTGAACACCTCCGGTAGCCCATCCTCTTCAATTCTTGGACCATATCCTTTGCATCCATCATATTGTTCTTCTATCAATGATTGTGGCAAACCCACCATCATTTCTCACATCAATTCTATTCATCCACTTTCTTCTCCCACTTCTCGAGGTCAGAAAATTCACGTTATAGCTTATAAGAAACCAAAATGGTCCCTTCATTAGGCTCAGATCAAAAATTCCAAGAGCTCCAAAGCTCCCAACAATCTAAATAATCTTAAAGTTCATAATCCAATGTGATTCAAAATGCACATCAACACACCCATCAAGTATGGTGTAAAGTGTAGAAACCTCTAGATAGGGACCTCAAGCTCCCACACAAAATCCATGTTTCATGATAAAACACAGTCATCTATTGAGTATGAGCTCACCACGATCATTGAGATCGGGGATAATATGACTCTTGATAAGAAAACATGCCTAGTCTTCCTTATCAAGGAAATCACTAACATTGTTGTTGGATCTTATCATGTCAAGTGACCTTGTCGGTCCCACCTTTTCAAAAAGACAAAAATACAAAAAAAAAATGTTTCAAAAAAATATCAAAGGTAAAAATCACACATTGCAATCAAGTATTACATACAAAGTCTTCCTACCATTTTCATCCCTTTGGTGATATTTTGGTTATCCAATTCACACGCATCTTGTGATATTTACCTATATGGTATCTGTTTGGCCTTGGTCTTTCATCACCTTGGTAAATTAATGAACAAATGACCTCATAGAGATCCTATCACAATCAACATCTACAAAAATTGTTACTGAAATTTTTTTGGACATATTTGTTGAAACTAGCCAATATCGTCATCACAAGCACTTCGCCTCCTTCCATCAAGCCATCAGTGGTTCTTAACCCCTTGTCAAACAAGAGAGCTGAAATAAGTTTTTAGAAAGTAAAACAAAATCAATCAAATCAAAAATCCAAAGCTAAAAGCAAAAGCAAATTGATATATAACTCTCTCTTGGGGTATTTCCAATAATCTCTACTGGGGCTATGGATACATAACTGGTAGTAGAGCAATGTTGCGATTAGAATCAAATGCATCTCCATCGGGTTATAAATGTCTAGCTAGCAGCGGAAGCAATGTACGACTCTCCTTCCATAATCCATTCACAAAAAAATCAACTTTGAAAAATAAATCATTCCTACACATTGGCTAGGGTGTCTTCACTTGTTTTCTATCAAATATTCCCTCCAAGAGGTAATAAATTTCCATGTGCACACACTGGATCTCTATGAGAAAACATGATTAGTATGTTACCAAGTGTCTTTTTTTGGACTTTGTTCAGACTCTTACTCTAGTCTGTATCTTGTCTCATGATTCGTGCCTTTGGCTAATCACTTCTTCATCATGAGGCTTCTAAGCTACATTCAAAACATTCACGTTGTTCTTCTACTTCATTTAGAACATCTATGCATATGGTATTACCTCTTTTCCATGTTTACGGGCACCTTTGTCCCCTTTCTCAAAATAATCTTCCACTTCTTTCTATCATGTGCTTCTTAGCCACCTTATGTTGGGGGCATCCTTGCTCCTTCCTAGCACGTCATTAGGTTACGTTCATCATCATGTTGAACCTATCTATATTGGCCCTGATCCAACTTCTACACATGAAGAGTTTTCCTTTGAATATTCTCATCTAACATGATGGGGGCAACTTCACATCTTCACCTTCTTACGCATATGCATGGTATTACGGCCTTGTACATCCCATCATCATTGGGGCATCCACATTTCTTCGTTTCTGTACATATAGCTTGGAAAATTATAAAAATCATATACATTTCGAAAATAAAAAAACATTTAAATATGTTTAAAAAACCCAAACAAATTGGTAAAATCATTAAAAATCCAAAAAATTGTAAAAATTTAAAATTTTACAAAAAATGGTAAACAACATATATGCAGCTAAAGCCTATGTCAATTACATTATCCTTGAACATCAAAATATGTCTTACAAAAGCATCTTTCTATGGTTCTTGCTTGTTCTAGTCTCAAATGACTTACGGATCATTGTGATCTACCTCTATTAACAAAAGCTTGGTTGCATGCTATGTTGTTCCTCTCATGCGCATGCGGTGAGTTGTCGGGGGCGTGTAATAGTCAAAAATATTTTCATGGGACTACTTGTGTCCTCCATTATTCCCCTCGCATATATCCTTGCTTAGGGCACCATTTTTAACCCTTGTCACAACATGAACATTTGGGAACCACAACTTGATAACAAAAACATTGGTGTAATTATATTAAACATTGTTTGTTTGAGTGCGTGTGATTGTATTATTACCAAAATATTGTGTAACATTATTAAATAAATTGTAACATTATTAATAATGAGTTTATAGAACTCATATTAATAATATAGTTGTATATTTTAATTATTGGTGAGTTGTGAGAACAACTCACGTGAGCTATTTTGGTGTGTGAGATATTAGAGAATAAGGCTCGAGAGATTCATGGAGAGAGATATGAGGGATTGAATATCATGTTTGAATCCACCATTGTAGGGGTTAATTGATCTATATATGTAACTCTCTATCAATGAATAAATTTTCTCGGATGAATTTTATATTCGTGTTTTTATGATACTATTTTGTTAGATTATTTCTAATAATCTGGACCAAATTTATTATGTATTGGTTTCTACGTTAGGTTAGCCGGTTTACTTTCTTATATTGCATTACATTGTGTATGTTGCATTGAGTTAGGTATCATTTTACTTTCTTGTATTGCATTGCATTGTGTATGTTGCATTGAGTTAAGTATCATTTTACTTTCTCGTATTGCATTGCATTATGTATGTTGCATGGAGTTACATGTGATGGAAAATGTTAGTAATATAAGTTTTCATGTTATCTTACATTTTTGTTCATTTCAATAAGGGTCAATAATATAGACCAAGGGAAAAATGATATAAACATGTTTCTAATTGAAAGACTAGATGCAAATATTGGGCTTGTCCTATATTCTCCATTAATTATTTCTTCTCCATTATCATTTACTATCATTAATATTTTTTTCTTCCAAATCACCCAGCGCAATAAACAACCATTTTTATCCCTATCCTTTTTCTTCTAAAAATAACCAAGGGTTTCGCGTCCATTCTATCCATTTCAATCATATTTTCGATTGTCAATTAACTTCTTCTATCACCCCATCGACACTCGAGGGGGCATCCTTCATCCTACTAATTTTTCTTCAAAAATTTACCTATTTATGCTTATCTACTATATTTGAAGTCAAGTCACTAACTTCACCTCAAATAGGGGCAAATGTAGACACCTAAATTCCACTTTTGCAATCTTATTGCCAAAATGCACACAAATCACTCTCATTCTCACCAATTCCATTATAATTAGTGATTTTTGCTAATTAAATAACATTTCTTACCACTTTGGTCAATTAAAAACACTTCGTTGATCACCAAACCTCTTTTGTATTCAGGATGCCACTTTATGGCAAATTATAAGTCAAAATCCTCTTCAAAACAGACAATTAGTGATTATTAGCTAATTAAGCCTATTTTGCCCTTGTTTTGGTCAAGATACCTAATATTTGATTAAATCCCTCTCCTGACCACTCAAAATCAACTCACTTTCCTCCATAATGTCTCAACAAGCTTCAAAAGCTTATCTTAACCTCCTAGTTAATCCTAATTGGTTGATTAAGGATTCATACCTCTTAATCACTTGGTAATTCACTAATTGTGATTAGCAAGGCCTAATCATGATTAGACATTCTAATTTGATTTGGGGATTTTAGTCCCACATGCACCAAATTACAAGTTTTTCCCTAAAAGGAAAACTATAAAAAGAGTTCACCTCTTACCTCAATACTTTACACCATGCTTTGATTTGCATCTTATATAATAAATATGATATATAACCAAGTTTAATCCTTGCCTAAAGCCTTCAACAAGGTTAGTAGATGAATATCTAAAGTGACTTAATAAGTCATTTGGAGAGGTCATTTCACCATTGTTTGGATTAGTAACCATACCAATTTGATTTCCCTCTTAGATATATTTATGTCCATGTTAGGTAATTGATCATCTTAGTAGGAAAGTTTAGTTAGATTTTGAATTTTATTCATATTAGTTAAGCATTCCTTTAAGCTTCTATCTTAATGTTACATTCCTAGACTTAGAGCCTTGACTAGAGGTGGTAATGGTGTTAGCATTCCTTAGTTAGTCATGCAATTTTCTTTGTAGAGTTTAGGTTCTTTCAATATTTAAAAAGGGGATTTGAGTTGTTGGGGTTTTAAACTAGGTTGAGAATATCCCATTAGGATTAAGGTATAAAACCCACCAACACTACTCACTTCTAGTAGAACTTTGTAAGTATCCTTCATAGTTTAATGTTTGAGTAATTCTAGGAAGGAGTTGCACGAACGAGATGACAATGGAGCTAGTACAAAATTTGATTATATGAGAGAAATGATCTGTTGGTCACACTTTGTATTTTTTTTGGCTTCAATGAATTGGACGAAATATAATTTGGTAGATAAAACCAGGTAAATGAATGGAAATTTGGATATTAAATGACGGATATTACATACTTCATGCCTGTACATATTCCATAGAACAAATTGTTCGAATGCAAAGAATATGTGCTATATGTATTCCACTTTATAGTGTGGCTCTCATTCACACTAATGACATGCGTGTAACTCCCAAGTGGATTTTATAGATTCTAATAAAGCTTTAATATTTTTTTATTTTATAGCATCAAGGTTTTCAAGCAGAAAATTTGTACTTTTAAACATAAAATCACGCACTTGGGTACATTTCTAGGTGTTAAAAACATACTTGCATTCTTATGTTTCCTAAATGAGAAAACTAGTAAATGACAACTATATTTGGCCTCTCGCCCCACCCTTTCCACCTCGAACAGGCTTAGAACCAGATCCTTTAAAAGGTGAACAGGAAACCCCTGTCTCGGGGAACAAGCCTCAGGATGTGGAGGTTGCCCACAATCTCCTCCACATTAGTAGTACGGGGCTCAGGAGACTAATACTGAGAGCACTAGTAAAAGGTTGGATGCAATGGAAGCTGACATTCTGTTGTTGAAAGAGGAAGTGAAGCAGTTGTCTAAACAAAAAGGTAAGCGCTTGAAGGAGGAGGAGGCCGTTATTGACAACAATCAGTTGGAAAGCATATACAAAAAAATTTATTCCTTGGACAACAGACTTGGCAAAACTAAGACTCGCCATGATTATAATATGGCTATTTTTAATGCAATTGAGGAATTTATTGAACAACACGTTCGTTGTGTCTCTAATCTTAGTGGCATTCCAGCTACTCTTTGGGGATCGGAACAAGAAAGCAAGCAAACAATCCAACAGCTGGATACCACTGACCCTACTCACATGATGACTTTGGCTATGTTCACCTCATGGCAGAATATCAAATCCAGAATTGCCAAAGCTGCCAAGAAATAGCTGTGGATCTTCGTTGTTCATGCTGGTTTTTGTCGTAGTTCTTGTTGTTCTCATTCTTTGCTTTCTGCTTTGCTCTTTTGCGTTTTAGTTATGGTTTGATATATTGGGTAACTGGCACTTGGTTACACTGGTTGTTATGACTTTCCTGGATCTTGTTCCTTTTTGTTGTGTCTCTCACTCATATTCTGGCGGTTAGGCCTCCCTTTTTGTATACAAGGGTATAGTCCCTTTCAAAAAACTATTTACCATTAATAAAAAAACTATATTTGGCCTCTTTGCTTTGTTTCGATCTTGACACCCTACAACCCATTCGAACTTCAATGTTTTATCTTTTATGACTTTATACACAGCACCTATCCAGGACACCAAGATTCTAGGTGCCCTCATCCCCTATGGGCTCCCATGACCTCTTTCCACTTTACTCACTCTTTTTGGGCTGTTTTATCTTTTGGCATCTTATTTTCTTATACGTGGTCACCTTCCAATTTGTCAATTACAAAATTCAACCAAGGGAATCATATAAATAAAAGTTATGAGACCAAAATAAAGGACTAAGCTCTAAGAATCTATTATCATCACCTAAGCTTGCATCTAAGAGCATCAAAGGCATCCATCTAACATCCATACAAGGGACTACATATTTTGCATACACTTCATAGGAAGGGGAAGTTCATTATTCAATCCACACATCTACTTACATTACTACATCTAGCTATTTCCCACTATCAAGTGTACTTGCATAAGGGCTTCCTAGGGAATATTTATATCACACACGCACAAGAACTACATGGAGTTTGAGATGTAGTGCATCACCTGATCATAAGTTCACTCAGTCGAGTGATCTTGGTTAATTTGAATCCCAATATTACATATTTATTTTTTGGATTTGATGTGGTATTGTGGGTTTTATAGGTGAAACTCTTTTTCCAGGTTATAGGTACATCCAAAATCAAGGTGCATTATACGGGTGACCAACAATGACTATCATCGATACTTGTGCAACACTAGAAAAATTATATTTTGACCACGTACACGATCACAAGTGCTTAGTAGTAGACTCTTGTACCCGGTGCCCTTGACCTAGTCCACGTGCCCTAGTCCATCCTCATCTCGACAACTCCAATATTTACAAATTGTACGATACAATGGTCTACCCTTCTTGCTCATCGGTTTTACAATCCATATCGTTCCAGGAAGAGTGTGAAATCAACTAAGTATTTTCTCTGTGGCACTTAGGTTTTACATTTTTACTTATTACTTGTGTCAAATTTTTACTTTAACATTTATTTATCATACACGATTCAACAATTAAGGTTTAGCATAAAATCTATTTTTGTTAAATCATTTAGTGAACCCATCGCTTAAACCCAACCTTGCTTCTAGGTATTTTTTCATATTTTTATCATGGTTGAAACTCAAGTACCCTTATTGATAAAAAGCATTGTGATCTAAATTATCACCTTGCCAAACATCCATAAGATCTAGAATTTCTCTTATTCGTTGCTCGTGAGGAGGCCACCAATCTCGTTGAGCTTAATATTCCTACATCCACTTCCACTTCTATGTCTATTGCTACTCAACCCCCTAATTCCACCATTCCACCTACTTCTAATGTTCATGTTTTTATGCCTACCCCTACTAATCACTTTAGTCAACCTATTACTTCACACACATGGCAAGTATCTTCCTTTAGCACTCAATACCTAGCCTCTCTCTATCAGGATCTCCAAGTTTAAATATGTCAACTTTAGTAGGCTACTTCTTGTAAATATACATATCTTGAATCCCCATTACATCTTACATCTATTGAGGCATTTTTATTGTGTGCGCATTTGATTTTTCAGATGTATAGTGTGCTTCATTATAGTTTTATGCTTTGAGTGGTTTATATTATGGATGGTGGAAAATAATTGAGTGGGAAGGAAGATATCTACAAAGATCCTATGAATTCCATACTTTGTTGGAAGATGTTCAACATGTGAATACATTCCTTTGGAAATGATGATCATGTGGAGCAAGGTATAGACAACAAAATCCATACATTAGTATGCAATACGATGTGATTTTCTTTTAAGCGTGCATAAGTGGCACAACATGGCTTGAATTCCCATATGGCTACAACCTATCTTAAACAACCATCTAAGTGCATCCCTTGGTATCTTTTTTGTCTCGACATCCCCTGGAACCTTTTATAAAATCATCCGTCAAAATTCGACCCTCAAGAGACCCCAACCTCCTCAAAAAATCACAATAAGTAGGGGAATTAGACAACACCATGAAAGAAAAGCATATAATGTAAAAACCAACCCACATTTTCCCCATTATGACTCGATAGCATATAAACATATAAAATATAAACATAATTCCTCAAACTTTAGAGTTATAGTTATGGATCCCTAGAAATACAACAAGCTATTTCTTAAGGTAGAATGTTGTCATTATGTATGCTTGATCTAATCAACAGGAGAGATATCTCATAATGTTCCAATGCCAACATCATGATATCAGTAGCAACAACTGCATAGGATCCACCTATCTCTTTCAATGATTTTTACATTGCTCGCATTTCCCCTCCATTTTCCTTCAACTACGTAATTGTTCGCTTTCCTATGATTGTTCATACCTTCCCTAGATTTCCCTGCATTCCTACACACAATTTACCATCATTTGAAATTTTCTACTTGGTCTCGAACTCCTGTTGTAGAAGCCTTTTCATGATATTTCTACAGATATTGGTTATACCCCCAATAAATCATTTCCATCTCGGAACCTTTTCAAGAATAGTTATCGTCCATGGAATTTTTCCTAGTTAGAAAAAATATAGCACAAAGTTCCAATAGTGGATTTGACTTTGATACCAACACCGCACATGATCCTTAGCACTTGAATGAATGACATATTTTGTCCCGCTACGGCTCGACCATGCAACATGCTTTTTGTGACTTGCATATGTTGGGTCTCTGTGAAATTGACACCCTGCACAATTGGAGCCCCCTAATGTTATGCCTCCTTTACAAGCTTTGGGGCGAATTTCATTGAGGATAGTAATGTAATGCTTATTATGGTTGTCATGCCGGGAAGGATCTCCTTACCTGCGCCTCATTTATCTCCGACCAAAAATTTTCATTTGATACTATTCTTCACCACTTCTCATGCAAATCCCACCTTCCTCTGCGCAGTTGATTATTGAAGGGACTGCAGTGGTCCGGAAAATCATACCTCATTAATACTATCATGTCTTTATTTTCCTCTACATCATGTGCAAGCCTTTCACCTCTCCTTTTACTTGCCACTACTAGAGTTTCAACTTTCAACATTTTTGCATCTACTATACACACCAACCTATGCATTCCCATCAAAGAACTCAAACCCTTAGAAGGTCAGGATTTGTCATCTTTTCAAGACTCGCTTAAACATATCCAATATATTCTAATTGATGAAATGAGTTTCATTGGCCCTAAGTTCCTTAGTAAAATTGACTACCACCTTCCTGAAGCTTTCCCCACTCCAAAACATCTGAATTCAGAAACAAATCTATCATCCTTGTTGATCTCATTTCGCACAACTACCGCTTTATGATGGACAAACCTCTATATGCCAGCAAGTCCTACGGTGTTAGCCTATGGAAAGACTTCACCAATTCCATCTCCTTAAATTCTATCTTCAGAAACATGGTTCCACTCCTGCAAAGGCTTCATTTCGCAACTTGTTTCTCAACATTTGTAATGTTGTCCCTCTAATTCAAGATTGGGAGCTCCTGATGTCAAGAACAAATTCTTTCCTTTCTGAACAAGAAATCATTGAGTTCGAAGAGGCCCCCATATTTTTGCTAAAAAATACCAGGTGGACAACCACAACCTTCAAATGTTGAAAGCCCTTAACTCTCCCATTGCCAGATCCATTGCTCAAAACACAAAGCGTCTCGACTCAAGATAGGATAACGATGATCGGTTGCGACGCAAAGTTCTTCTCTATGTTAAACATAAAGTCATACTTTCTAAAAATTTGTGGGTTGAAACATGTCTTGTAAAAGGTGTTATTGGCTCTATCATCGACATTATTTACGACAATACCTCTAGTCCACCGATGTGCCTTTATTTTTATCATTGTCGATTTGATCGATACACAAGGCCTTAATGGGATGACAAAAGCCTTCCCATGTCCCAATTCCACCTATTTATAGAGGTAATCAAGGCAATACCTCTTAATATGGCTCGAGAATTTTGACGAATTACTTAATAGAGAGTAACTACTATCGACATTGAACACGTAAAGAAAAACACTTACCTTCACAGCTATATCAAGAGTTCCCTCCTTATCCGCCCTTCAAATTTAACCCCTTTTTTCATTCAACCATTATGCAAAAATTTCCTCATCACCTCTTCTACAATCACACATATAAGAGGAATCCCATCTTCATTCCTTGTCCTTAACACTCCCCTCTTAATCCCTAACGGCCCTTCCCTTTCAAACTACTCCACTTCTTCTGGAATCCAAATCTTTTCTACTACTCTAGTTTCCACTACTTCGTTCTATTTTTCATTTTCCAACTAGAAATATCATAATGCTTTGTTGTGTGTTTCAATTTCCTTTTCCACTCACTAATATTTCACTTTCGACGTTAACATCGCACACCTCACGTGTAATTACCAAGTACATTTCTTATTAAATTAGATTACCTATACTCATTTTCACATTAATTAGAACATCACCTTTATCAATTTATATCCCTAATTGTTCTCCACAAGTGTGCATCTCCTTCCTTACTAGTGGTGGGAATATTCCAATACTTCAAATTCACCTTTAACTAATGGATGAAGATTTTTTTAAAACCAACATCGTCCCTTCTTTTATACTTGAAGTCAAATCTAATATCGTTTTAGTAAAATTCTCACATTTCAGCCTTCTAGTTAGAGAAAATCAAAAGCTAAAAATCCAATAGCTCTAGAACGGTCAATGAACAACACTCATTAAAGAGATATGTCATAATTTGTAATGCCATGTAATTATTGTTTTCTTTATTATTCATTGGTGTTTTAGAGTTGCTCCTAACATCTTTGGATTTTGACGTTAGATGTTACACATCACAATAAAATTATTGAGGGTCTAAAAATTAAATGGATGTCATTTGGCGTCTAAAATTTAATATGCAAGTAAAATTTGTTTTTTTATAATAAATTAGAAAATGCATAAATTAAGTTATATTTTATATGTTGGTTGTTGATCTTTATAATATTCTCCATTATGACTTTTATTTAATTATGGGTAGTATATAGGACTAATCAATTTATTATTTTTTCACATATTCATTTTTTCGTATAAAAATTAATGTTGCACTAATTAATTTAAAGATCCATAAATATCATTAAAGTTTATGACAATTTTAAAACAAAATTTCAAATTACTATTTAAAAACTTTATTGAGGAAAATGATAGAAATGACTCACTTACAATTATGTAGAAAATGACTCACTTTATTCCAAGCTTGCAAATTCAATCTTCAAATTCTACGGTTCTTACAAAATCCCAAATCCAATGCATCTAGTCTATTGTACAATATTAATTTGTAATAAATCAAATAAATTAAAAAAACAATTACAAATAAAAATCAATAAATAAAAGCTAAACAAGAAATCAAATAAAGATAAAAAGAAATCAAACATGACTAATTAAAATCAAAATTAATAGATGTTTCTATTTTATCAATGAGATATGAAGATGTTTATATTTCATTAATAAGATATTAAGATAATTCTATTATTTTTATTTTATTTACATTCCAAAATTTCCATTTTCATTTATGTTATATTTGTCATGAATCTCACAAATTTATAATGTATAGTGTATATGTAAATTTTACATTATTAACTATATATATGACAATCAAATTTTGAATATACATGTCATTTTGACATTTAAATTATATATTTACTTGTCAATCATGACGGTCATATTTCAAAAGTGGTTGTATTTTGACATCTAAAATGACTAAAAATGTCTAAATGATGAGGCCATAAATTGACCATATGATGTGAATCCAGCTGCAAGAGGTTGAAATACCTCAAAAAACACACATAAAAAGCTTTGCAAATAAAACTAGGAGTTTCAAAATAGCTTACTTCTCATTTTGGAATTCACACTAATCTATTACATCATTACAATTCTCCTTTTATTTCAAGACTACTCTAAAACCCTAAAATGCCAAAAACCCTAAAATGCAAAAACCCTAAAATGCAAAACAACTCGGATTGACCCCAAAATTTGCGTGCCAAATATGCATTCATAAATTAGGGCTCACGCAAAATTTGGACTTATTCTGACAAGCACAACAAAAGTTATTAAAGTTCTAAGACCTAGTCAAAAGCAGAAAAAACATTCGGAGCCAATTTTAGGCCACTAGATGACGGAATCCGAGCCCGAAAACATGCCAAAATGAGCACAACCTTGCAAAAATGTTGACCCCAACATAGTACTAATGTATATCTACCACCTGTAAAATTTCAGGACGATCCAACGGTCGGATCAAAAGTTATGGCCTCTGCAAGTTATGCTCCCGCATCATTCTCCCCTGGTTGAAAAGAATTCAGCTCCTGCGAATTCTGTTGACGGAACTCATCTAATTTTGCACTGTCAATTTTCCTCAACTCCCACTCAGGAATCCAAGTGTTTTCTTCTTGCTGCAAACCTTCCCACTGTACCAAATATCTGTTGTAGCTCCCATGTCTAGTAGTGATTGTCTTTTGGTCCAAGACACGCATTACCCTCTCCTTTTTCTCCTTCGGCATCTGTTGCTTCCAGTTTATTTCTTCCTCCTCTGCAACATTTTCATCATGACCTGGAAACTTATATAAATCAGAAACATTAAAAACTGGTGAGATAGCAAAGTTTTCAGGTAGCTCCACCTTGTAGGCATTATCACTCATTTTCTTCAGAATCCTACATGGCCCAATCTTCTTATACTTGAGTTTATTATATGTTCCCTTTGGAAACCTCTCTTTTCTAAGATGAACCATCACCATATCTCCTTCTTCAAATACACTTACTCTCCTACTGGCATCTGCAGCTGTTTTATATTGTGCATTACTCACTTTCAGCTTTTCCCTCACTTCATCTTGTAGCTGTAGAATGTGTTCTGCAAATGCTTCTGCATCATCACTAGTTTCATCTTCACCTGGTAGAACAATTAGATCAAGGACCCCCTTCGGATTCCTACCATATACAATCTGGAAAGGAGACCTCCCTGTTGACCTGTTTATCGAGCTATTATATGCAAACTCAGCTTGAGGTAAAGCTAAGTCCCATTGTTTTGGCTTTTCTCCAACTATACAACGTAGGAGATTTCCCAAGCTTCTGTTCACTACTTCAGTCTGCCCATCAGTCTGGGGGTGATATGCACTACTGAACTGTAGTTGTGTCCCCAATTTCTTCCACAGAGTCCTCCAAAAGTGACTCAAAAACTTCGTGTCCCGATCTGAAGTGATCGTTTTTGGAATTCCATGCAATCTAACCACTTCTGAAAAAAACAAATCTGTAATTCTGGAAGCATCATTAGTTTTTTTACAAGAAATAAAATGTGCCATCTTAGAGAATCTATCAACCACAACAAAGATAGAATCATTCCCTCGCTGTGTGTTAGGAATCCCTAACACAAAATCCATACTCAGATCAACCCATGGCCCTGTAGGGATAGGCAATGGCATATACAACCCAGTATTCTGTGCATGACCCTTAGCCATTTGACACACTCTACATCTTGCTACAACCCTACTGATGTCCCTCTTTACCTTTGGCCAATAATACTTTTCTACGACAAGAGAAATTGTCTTACTTATACCAAAGTGTCCAGCCAACCCTCCACTATGCAATTCTCTTATAATATTTTCTCTCATTGAACCAGCAGGGATGCACAATTGTTTCCCCCTAAACAAATAACCATCCTGTATCAAATAATCAAAAGAATCACTACCTACTGTAGGCTCCTTAAGCTTTCTGACAACATCACCAAAATCAGGATCACCTTCATACAATTCCTTAACTACCTCAAACCCTAGGACTTTATTTTCCATTGTTGTCAAAAGGGCTACACGCCTACTCAAGGCATCAGCAACTTGATTCTGCTTACCAGACTTATGCTTTAAAACAAAAGTATATTCTTGCAAAAATGAAACCCATTTTGCATGCCTACTATTTAGTTTCTTCTGTGTGTTTACATACCTCAAGGCTTCATGGTCAGTGAAGAGTACAAATTCCTTTGCTACCAAGTAATGTCTCCAGTTCCTTAATGCCTGAACAATAGCATAAAATTCCACATCATAAGTAGAATATTTCCTCCTGACTTCATTTAGCTTTTCACTGAAGAATGCCATAGGTCGTCCTTCTTGACTCAACACACTCCAATCCCAACATGTGAGGCATCACAGTCAACCTCAAAGACCTTGCTAAAATATGGCAATACCAAAACAGTGCTTGACACTTTCTTCTTCAACAATTCAAAACTATCTATTGCTGCCTTGGTCCATACAAACTCCCTCCCTTTTGTACACTCTGTTATGGGTGCAAAGCAATGCTACTGAAATTCCTGATGAACTTCCTATAAAAAGTTGCCAATCCATGAAAACTACGAACCTCTGTCACATTCCTTGGAATAGGCCATTCCAAAATTGCCTTTACTTTTTCCTCATCCATCCTCACTCCATCCCCTGATATGACAAATCCCAAAAAAACAAGACTCTTCTGAAGGAATCTACACTTCTTTAAGTTTGCATATAGACTCTCTTTACGTAACAAGTCTAGCACCAATTTCAGATGTAACAAGTGTTCTTCCACTGTCTTACTGAATATCAAAATATCATCAAAATAGACAACAACAAACTTACCATTGTATTCTCGGAGTACTCTGTTCATCAACCTCATGAATGTACTGGGTGCATTAGATAGCCCAAATGGCATCACCATCCACTCGTATAATCCATCTTTTGTTTTAAAAGCAGTTTTCCATTCATCCCCTTCACGGATTCGGATCTGGTAGTAACCACTCCGTAGGTCAATCTTGCTAAAATATCAGGCTCCCGCTAGCACATCCATCATATCATCCAATCGCGGAATTGGAAACCGATACTTAATTGTGATCTTGTTTATGGCTCTACTGTCTACACACATTCTCCAGTCTCCATCTTTTTGGGAGTCAATAACGCTGGAGTTGCACATGGACTCATGCTTTCTCTCACTAACCCTTTCTGTATTAGATCTGTCACTTGTCTGTTCAACTCTTCACTCTGTGTCGGACTCATCCGATAGGCTGCCTGGTTTGGAAGGGCTGATCCTGGGATCAAATCAATATGGTGTTGAATATCTCGCTTTGGGGGTAACCCATCTGGTAGCTCATCTGGTATGACATCTTTGTATTCTTTTAGTATCTTTTTATGCTGCAATAGGTATATTAAAGCCTTCTTTCTCCAGCTTCTTCCATTTCTGTAACAAACTCTTTTGTAGCCAATAAGCCCTCACTCTTCTCTTCTTCCTTGAAGGGTAATAAGACCACCTTTACACCATCCTTCCAAAAGGTATATGTATTTTTCCCTCCATCATGTGTAACCTTTCTATCGTATTGCCAAGGCCTACCCAGTAATATATGACATGCATCCATTGGGATAACATCACACCACACCTCATCCCTGTAGGTATTCCCAATTGAAAACTTTATAAGGCATCTTTTATCTATGGTTACTTCATTTCCTTTCTTGAACCATGATATACGATAGGGATATGGGTGCTTGTCACAGCTCAGATTCAATTTATCAACCATTACAGTTGAAACCATATTTTCACAACTACCACCATCAATAATAATTTTACATACCTTTCCTCCAGAGGTGCATCTTGTTCGAAATATATTTGTTCGAAGCCACGAATCAGCTCCAGCAACATCACGTTCTTTCTCCTTCCTTGGGACAATCATCGTCCTCCTTATCATGAGGGTTTCACCCAAGTCTGCAGCAACCTCCATTTCTTCTTCCTCTTCAGCCTCAACCAGATTTACTCGTGGTTTTTCTCCTTGCCATCTATCTTGTGTAGGATAGTGCGGACACTCAAAAGCTCTGTGCCCCTCTTCACCACATCTGTAACATGTATATTGCCTTTGGGGGCTATTCCAGCCCCGTCCTCCATTATAACCTCTTCCCCTCTGAAATCCCCTACCTCTTTGGTAGTTACCATGGCTTTGACCAGAATCTTCATGCCCTTCTGTATTAGAGGATTCACCTTTTGTAGATTCAAATCTACCCCTGCCCCTCATTGGAGATGATGATGGACCTCTCTTCACACCTCTTCTAAAATTACTCCTCTTGTTCTTTTCCTCTGCCTTTAATGCAAGTTGATAAGCATCATCTAGGCTATGGATCCGGAGCATACTCAGCTCATCTTGTATGGTGTAACTCAACCCATTTATGTACCGTGTAGCCTTTTGTTCTTCAGACTCTCCCTGTTCCACCCTGATTGATAACTTGTAAAATTCATTAGTATACTCCTCAATGTTGAGATCCTTCTGCCTTAGGTTTTGGAACCTTCGAAAGAGTGTCTGAGCATAATCTACAGGAAGAAACTTTTCTTTCAGCTTCTTTACCATTTTATTCTAGTTTCGGATCTTGCCCTTTCCATTCCTTTGTCTTTCATTTTTCCACCGATCAATGCATGTCCGGCTAACTTAGTGCATGCAAACTTAACCTTATTCTCCTCTGAAAGGGTTTTCCACTCAAAGAATTTTTCCATGCGATTTAACCAGTCAATCAACTCCTCTGGTTGTAACCCTCCACCATAATCAGGAACATTAATCTTGATGTCGTCATTCTTTCCCTCTAAATCCTTGATCAATCTCTCCTCAAATGGTCTCTCATTCAAGGTTTCTTCATCTCTCTCATTTTCTTCTTCATCTCCTTCATTCATTAATGGAGGCTCTTCTTCAATATCACTATCTGGGTTTGCATCCCCATTTGCATGTCTCCTTCTAAGGCGGGTAACTTCCCCCGTGAGCTCAGTAACTTGTCTCTGTAGCTCCTGCATATGCCTATTCATCTGGGCATAACCTCCCCTCCCGCGTCTAGCCATGGTTATATAAAACAGAGGTAAAAACTACACATAAAAATGTAATATGTTACCTTAACTATTTCCGCAAGATCAAAATCCTGCTCTGATACCAATTGATGTGAATCCAGCTGCAAGAGGTTGAAATACCTCCAAAAACACACATAAAAATATTTGCAAATAAAACCAGGAGTTTCAAAATAGCTTACTTCTCATTCTGGAATTCACACTGATCTATTACATCATTACAATTCTCCTTTTATTTCAAGACTACTCTAAAACCCTAAAATGCCAAAAACCCTAAAATGCCAAAAAACCCTAAAATGCAAAACAACTCGGATTGACCCCAAAATTTGTGTGCCAAATATGCATTCATAAATTAGGGCTCACGTGAAATTTGGACTTATTCTGACAAGCACAACAAAAGTTATTAAAGTTCTAAGACCTAGTCAAAAGCGGAAAAAACATTCGGAGCCAATTTTAGGCCACTAGATGACGGAATCCGAGCCCGAAAACGTGCCAAAATGAGCACAACCTTGCAAGCAAAGTTGACCCCAGCATAGTACTAATGTATATCTACCACCCTGTAAAATTTCAGGATGATCCAACGGTCGGATCAAAAGTTATGGCCTCTGCAAGTTATGCTCCCGCATCACCATACATTACCATTATTTTGTCCTTGAAGTTACTTTTGAAAGTGGATTTAAATGTAATCTAGGAACTTATAATTTTCTTAAAATAGAGTATAGGATATATATCTTGTTCATTCTTTGAAAATATTTTGTTATCTATTTTGTTGACTAATCTTATTGATTATTTGGGAAAAGATGCAAAGTCTTATGTATGCAAACCATAAAGGAAAGATAATGCTAGTATTGAGAAAAATGGAATTGATCATGAACAATAAATTTAAAATCAAATCTGATTTCATATTCAGATTCCTCTCGAAAAATTATGCAAGTTCAAAAAAAAAATCATCTCAATCCGAGGTCGCATGTAAAAGTTATAGTTGTTTTAAGTTAGTGCTAGGGAACTCGTAGAGTTAGTTTTAGAACTCACAGAGTTAGTTCTAGAACTTGTAGGTTTAGTTCCGGAACTCACATATTTAGTTCCAGAACTTGTATCAATTGAATGACAGTTAGTTCTGAAACTTTCAATTCGTGGAAAAATCAGATTTAGTTTTGGAACTTGCATCAACGAGAATGATAGTTTTTGAGGGATTGTGAAAACTCAGAGATTCCAATGGGAAATCGAGAGATGTTTTTGTTCATAGCAATGTGTTTAACAAAATCCTCATTCATATTTGTTACAGGTTTTACCAATGAAGAGAGATCTAACTTTTAGTGAGTTGTAGTCCGAGGAAAAGTGTATCAGATGAGCACTAAAAGTTTAATAAATGAAGCGAAACATCAAATGAAAAATATGAGAGATTATTTTTTTCATAGCAATGTGTTTAACAAAAACCTCATTCATATTTTTTATAGGTTTTACCAATGAAGAGAGATCTAACTTTTAGTGAGTTATAATCCGAGGAAATATGTATCAGACGAGCACTAAAAGTTCCATAAACAGAAACAAAAATTCAAATGGAAAATATGAGAGAGATTTTTGTTCATAGAAATGTGTTTAACAAAAACCTCATTCATATTTGCTACAGGTTTTACCAATCAAGAGAAATCTAACTTTTAGTGAACTGTAGTCCAGGAAAAAGCGTATCAGACAAGCGTTAAAAGTTCCACAATCAAAAACAAAAAGTCAAATGGAAAATCTGGGAAAGGTATTTGGTCAAAATCATATTTTGAGGAAAAACCTCCTTCCAATAATGTAGAATAATAAAATCATTATGATTCTTATTACCAAAAATCAAGGAGAAGATTTGGGAGTAAATCTTCCTAAAATAAGCAAGATAAGATTTGACTTCAATAATATATCTCTCTCCATATTTTGTGGAGATGGAGATCTTAGTTATTAGGATTGGAATAAAGATAAGATCAGATTGTATTTCCTAAAATAAGGAGTTGGTTGGATGCATGAATTATAAATGCAACCTTCCACACTGAGATATGTAATTTTCTTTCTCCTAAGAAATAAAGATCTGTTCTTTCCTCTCAAATATTTTGTAGTTTTAAAATCAGAAGTATGATTTAAATCCTCTTCCAAGAAATGAGCTGGCCACTCATTTCAAGGAAGATGAATATGTGTATTTATGTTTATGTTTATTCATTTATCTGTAATTCATTTTGTTGTATTGTTTTTATTTTTGTATTGTGAAAATTCAGTTTGTTGTGAACCTGCAGGTGTTTCGTTTAATTATGTTTATTTCCAATTCAAGCAATTTTAAGGAGGATGGATCTATGCATTTATGTTTATGTTTATTTATTATCTGTAATTCATTTTGTTGTATTGTTTTTATTTTTTTATTGTGAAAATTGATCTGTTGTGAACTGCGGGTGTTTCGTTTAATTATGTTTATTTCCAATTCAAGCAATTTCAATTTATGCAAGTGCGTTTAAATTTATGCAAGTGTGTTTAAATTCCTGCAAGTTTGATTTTCTTCATGTAAGTTTGATTTATTTTATGCAAACTTTATTTCTGCAAGTGTGGCTTTCAATTTCTCCAAGTGCGATTTATTTTATGCAAGTTTGGTTTGTGTTTAAAGGAGTTGCTTTCCAAGATATTCTTCTCTTAATGCATACTGACCATTGGACACATTACGGATTAACATTATTAATGGTGAGGATTGACGAACCTCATCACTAAATGCCTTACAAAATCTTACACTTTGCCTCCTAGATGCTCTTTTGTTGGTTTTAAGTTGGTTTCTTTGTTTAATTTCAGCCTTTAACTCCTTTTTTTGTGTCCACTTGCATGGGATTTTTTAAAGAGTAGTGCACTCATTTAGACACTAGATTATATAGATTGTGAGCCTCTCTTTGATCATGACATTTAAGATCACGGGAAGATATTCCAAGTCTCCTCCATGTGCTCGAGGCATTAAGTACTTCTGTTTTAAGTGCGCAGAGGATGCTCCCTTAATGGCATACGGAAGAGGCCCCCATTACCAATTCAAATGTTATCTCATCCACACGTTGGACAAATTCGGTGCCTCATTTTTCCTCATGTTGAAACATGGAATATGCCAAAAGAGGAGACACATTACGAAGGCCCCACACATGAGGATAAAATATTAGAAAATGCACCCTCAAGGGCATTGTTAAACTTAAAATGCACACCCTCAAGCAGACCTCCCTGTTTGCTCATGCCCGCCAAGATTTCGTATGAAAACTATTGACATATTTTGATAGACGGAAACGTATTGACATATTTTTAACAGATGGATTAAATCAATTTATTTTGTGCATTCAAGGATAGGATTTTTTTGTAAAAATGATGTATGTTATAAGAGTATATTTGCTTTCAATGAAAATAAATATACTTTTAGGGTGAAAATTCCTATGGCATGATGCTCTGTAACTCTGGCGCAAAATTGGAGTCATATTTTCCGGGGTTTTTCATTTGTAATCACCATACCGTGTCCTTACTGGGATTTGTGGTAATTTATTGCTATAGTTTCTCCTAGGGTTTCTCACCCTCTGGGAATCCCCTATACAATGTCTTCACCATCTTCAAACCTGGTTATTTCAACCATGGTAGGAGATAGTGGAGCGAGTGATGGAACCACCAACGAAGCGACCTAGGAAATTCATCCCGAAAGTCTTCCATGAGGTAATATTTCTCCTCCTGATGTGGTTCTTCCCATTCCTAAATTTAATGTTGCTTGTCAATGGTTAGAGAAGTTTTGCCTCATTGGGTATTTTGTGGGTCAAATCCCCTCTGAAAGCATGCTCAAATCTTGGGTTAACACAATCTGGACTCCTCATGGAGTCCGCCTAGAGAGCGTTCAAAACATGACCAAGGGTTTCTTTCTTTTTCATTTTTTAACCCTATCAATGCACCTAATATTTTGGCTAAACAAACCACTTGGTATGTACGTAAATTATTGCTCGTGTTAACATCCTGACATAAGTAAGTTGTGGTATCGAATATACCGCCCTTAAAGTGCCTGTTTGGGTTGAATTTCCTGGTCTTCCTCTGCCATGCGTGCCTTTTTTTTTCGTAAATCACTTTGCCTCGCTTGGGCGGGTAGTTTTGCTTGAAGCCGATAAGTTTTACCATGTTTGTCCACGTAGAAGTAAGTATGTATTAAGATTGATCTCTCACGGGATCTCAAAGAGTTTGTGGATATCTAAATGGGTGATAAGTGTTATTCCTGGTAGTCATATATATCAATTTACCTAACATGTGCTTTCGTTGTAAGGTATCGATCACAAGATCAAGGATTGTCCACTTTATATACCCCATAACCGCCTGTGGCCAAAGTTACTCTCGAGCCAATCAAACCCCAATAGGAGGAAAGTTGGCAAGTTGTTGGGGCTAATGAAATAAGAACAAAGCCCAAAAATCCAAAGCCTTTGGCTCCCATGGCCATCAAGAACCGGTTGTTAAGGAACAATCTCTCAGTATCCCCGCTAAAGAGCCTATAACTGCTACTAAAGAACCAACCTGCTACACTGCTGCCATCTTGGTTACGCCATTGCCAAAGTACTCCAAAGCCACACCCCTTGCGGTGTCGGTTCTCATGGACGAGACCAATTCTTTTTCTCACCTTCCCATCCCACTCTCCGTACCACTATTTCTGCCAAACAACTCATAAGGGCCATCTAAATGACCTCGATGTCCTTCCCTGCATCTCTTGGGACCATAGCCCAACATGTAGTGTGGATTCCACCAAAGCGGAATACAACATTGAGTATGCCAAGTGGAAAAATTTGATCTGCGATGATTATTTGCAGCATAATCTTTGCTTGTTTTTACACAATCAATATGATGCCCTTGATGGCTTAGAGGATGGGGATATGACTCTGGACCAACGTTTCCCATGAATTGTTGATCTTGGAATGTTTGGGGTCTTACAGACTCCTGTCGTAAATATGTTATGCGTGAAACTTGACAATGATTTACAAATTTGGATGTTTTGTTTTTATAGGAAGTAAAAATTACAGGTTTTCGATTCTGAGATGGTATGCAAATCCATCCGCCTAACAACTTGGCTTTCTGTAGCAATCATGAAGCAAGGCATGGGGGATTAATTTCACTTTTTGCTCCTAAATGACAGCCTTTATTAATTGACCATGGTATCAACCCCACCAATCATGTCATATGGGTCTTATTTAATATTGAGGGCTGCCCTTTTGGGCTCATAAATATTTACGCCTCGATTGATGCGGCCGAAAGGGCCAATCTATGGTGGTGGATAGCCAACTCCATTCCCGATGCTTACTGGGTTATAAGTGGCAATTTTAATATGGTTGAGTCACCTAATGATAAATGTGGCCACCTGCCCATGAGGTGGACACCTGGTGAAAGGGAAGTGTGGTACTTCATGTGTAATAAATTTGGATTTTTTGATCCTAACACTTCTCGCTTTCCCACCTTTGAAGCTTGGTACATGTGGAGGGACGGATCACTTTCTTAAACGAATTGAGGGCCATGTTGTCGGCTCAAGATTTTTTGGGTTTGATAACATTTACTCCTTGATAGTAGAGGTCATGGCTGAATTTTTCCTTTTAGTCCATTCTCCAATATGATTTTGCATCTATTGGCATGATGTACGCCACTTTTATCATAAAGGCCAATTCTTTTCGAATATTTCCTTGATGGAACATGGCCCCACTGTCAATCATATAAAATATGTTTAGAATTTAGTTCCAATACCTAGTCATTGTCAAGTGGTTCCATCCACCTATGTAAGCCAAATGGATCTAGTGGTGGGAAGACACATTGACTCGAGACGACTAGATTTCTTAGAATCTACGACCAACAACTAGCCAAAATTTGGCGCCACTCATACTCTGCTAACACCTCGGCCTTCAGCAAAGCGGTGGTGGCACTTCAAGGTGATCCTTTCTCTGAAAACTCAGAATGTAAGTTTCAACGCTTTGGAAAAAAAATCCAAATTGCAAATAACTATAATGTCAGGGGGCCTAGATCTGGGCTCGATGCATTGGCTCAAAATTGGAGATCGGGTCTCGAAAAGAATTATTTCTTTCGCTCAGAACCAAAAAGCCTTCCCAATAGATCTAGGCTATCATGGACAATGAAGCTTGAATTTCAGACCATAACTTATGTTGCAAGCCTTTGGGCATCATTATAAGCTCGTTTTTAAGCTCAACCACCCTCTGCTGACTCACAAAGTTTCTCATGATCAATTTTTGGGGGTTGTGCTACGTAAACTATCGAGGCTCGAAGGTGATCTGTGAGAGACTACTCACCATTGAAGACCTCCACAAAGCCACTATGCAAATGGTTAATAATAAAACGTCGGGATGTAATGGGTTACCTTATGAATTATATAAAGCCCTTTGGGATTACTCGGAAAAGACATACTTTAGGTTTATCTTGAAGGCTTTTAAACAATCCCAAGGGCCACACATCAATAAGGGAAACATCAAGTTTATCCCTAAGCAAAGAGACCCGAGAAAATCACCTATTGGCGAGATGATTACGCTGCTTTGAATGTCTCCTATAAAATCATTTCCAAAGTGTTAGCTCTACGATTATGCACTCTTCACTTTGTTATTATTCAAACTAGAGAAAACATGCATCATACATGGATGTTTCATCTTGGATAACATCATAGCATTATGGGAAGGAATGGAATGGGCTTGTAGGTCTAATTAGGATGCCATGTTTATCAAAATTTATTTTGAGAAGGCTTATGATTAGATTGAATGGCCATTCATTCTAGCCATGCTTCAAGCCCTTGGCTTTGGTCCCATTTCATTTAATTTGTCAATATGATTTTTGTAGATGCCTTTGCTCAAATCTCTATTAATGGCCTCATCTCAAAGCCTTTGGGTTTTTTTCACTCTATTCAGCAAGGCTTTCCTCTTGCCCCTTTGCACTTTATGTGTATGTAGCCAAATTTTTGGTTATCTCTTAGCTCATGCCAAAACATAGGGTCTTGTTCAAGGAATCTCGTTTTGCTATTGAGCCCAACGCTCAACTTCTTAATGGGAAATTTACGGATGATTACTTTCTTAGGTTCATTAAAGATGAAACCAACATTCACAATGCTATGAAATGCTTGGATGTTTTCTACCTAGCTTATGGCTCATCCATTCAATGGTGAAAAACCTAGTGTTATCAAATAATATTTCCTTCCCGCCCTAGACTGGCTTGCCACTTTTGATTGGAAAATCCTGACACATGGTGAGATTTTTAAATTCTTGGGTATTCCTTTTCTTTTCAAGCCTGCCCGATTGAGTTGTGTGCATATTTCATTCACCATGTGGCTTAAAAACCGGAATATTGGATTTTCAAGCCTTTATCCCTAGATGACAAGTTCCAAATCTACTCCAAATTTATTTCCACCACACATTTTTATTACTCGTCATGTTGGGTTCCATCCAAAGCCTCCATTCAGAAGCTGGAAAAATTTCTCAAAGTTTTCTTGTGGGCTAATGATTTTATAGGTAAAGGTTTTCATCGGGTCGCCTGGGATATATGTTGTTTACCTCATAATTTTAGAGGCCTCGATCTTATGCACATTCAACGCCAAGGGTAAGATCTTTGTGCTAAATGGATCATCAAAACATTACCAGCCCAAAAGCTTGGAAAGTTCTCATATGACACGGTATTGCGGAAGGTTCATCTTATGGCTACCATGCGTGGAAAGGCTTAGGGTTTTCAATTTGCTCATCATATCTGTGCCGTCAAAATTGTTGGCACTTTTGTGCTTAAGATTATCTAGAAAGCATGGGAATGTGTTAAATCCTATCTTTAGTGGAAGGGGATGGCTTTCATAATGGGCTTTGTTAACCAACAATATATTTGGTGGTCGTCGATTTTTTAATCTCAAGATAAATGCTTAGTAGTAGTCCCAGGAATCTCCATGCTCAAATTATTCAAGTGCGAAATTCGCACCATCAAGGAATTTCTAACCAAGATCATGATCCTTAAAGCTTTGTTTTAGCTTTCAACCAAGATCATGATAATTTTACTACTGGTGATCAATTATGTTCCTGATCACATGTTGCATAAGATTGTTGTGCATTCCTCTCGCCCATGTTGGATGGATTAGAAGTGGCATGTTGACACCCCATTATGTAATTAAAAATCCAGTAAGGGTTATCGTTGGCTCTCGCCCCATTTTCCCATGGTGGAAAAACTCAATACACGTTGGGGAATTCATTCCACCTTGTCCACCTGGGGGAGGTGATTTGAAACTGTTTGGACTCTATCTGTGGAGCCTAAGATTTCTCATTTCCTTTGGTGTATCCTACACCAAGGCCTTCCTATCGGGGCTCGTCTTGCTCAAATTGGGGTTCCAGTTCCCAAATTCCCTTTCTGTGGACATCTGGAGACGATATTGCATGTTTTTTGGTTGTCCCAAAGCTCAAAATGCCTGGAACTGGATTCATTCATTTTGGTTTCCTTCACACCCTCATTGCTTCACTTGGCAACATATCCTTTTGGGAGACAATCCCAAACTTCGCCAATGTTCACCCTGATTTAGCATGTTTTTAAAGGGGAGATTTTGTTTTGGATATGGAAAGAAATAAGTGTTTTTTTCTTTGCTAATTATGTGTAGTTGATCAATTTTTCTAGTTTATAATAAATCTATGGTTATCTCCAATGTACTTCTACGATACAAGTTCAAGTCAACAAGGTGGCGTGTGAGGTGGATCACCTTTAGACCCTACTTGTGCCCAATGGGGAGAAGCCCCCTGCAATGTTGCTCAAGTGCCTCCATCTCCCATTAGGCACTCCTCGCCTTCTACCCATCGTGGCTAGCATGGCCTAATCTCGGTGTCGTGCCTTCAGTCACACTTGCCATTCTCCAGGGCCTTTCCATCAAAATAGTTACTTGCCGGTTCACCGCGGTGGCTAGGGATTTCTACCGTATTCACCTACTCATTAGTAGGGTGGGGCTCGCCACCTCGTCAATAGGGTGGGATATCCTCCTACCCCTTTGTTATGCCTCAAACGGCTTGGAACCTACTTCTAACCCACCACCATCTAAAAAAATTCCCTCATCTCGGCCTCGCCAATCCTACTCATGGGGAAGTGGACCCGGAGGATGAAACTGCTCTTGGTTGGGAACTTCTAGATGTTGGAAAAGACATGTTGGGTTTGGGGTGGCCAAATGATCAAGATCTGCCGCCTCGGGCATGTTTTATTCTTGCTACTTAATTTTGTTGTATGTCTTCTCTTAAGAGATGCCTATCTTTGTTTTGTACTCTCCTAGGCTCGGCCTAGTTTGACTCTTGCTACTCTAGGATCTACGTAATTTTGTTTGTGGTTTTGGGACATGCTCTCATACCACCCACTTTTTTGTTGAAAGCTATCTTGTATCGTATTGAATTTAATATAATATAAGATCCTTTTCATCAAAAAAGTAAATATAATTTCAAATTGAAAGTAATATACTTAACGAAACTTTATTTTTTTTTGTAGACTTTCATCTCAAAAGTAAAATAGGTAAGACACTCATCATTTTTGTTTGTACATGTCTCTTTTCTGTTCTTTCTTTTTTGGTTTTTTCTTTGGAATTATGATTAGAAATGTTTGAAGTTTTTAAAGTCATAGCCTATATTTATGGTTATGTATTTTCAAGGTTCTTTTTGTTCCTCGTTTTTATTTCTTCAGGTTTTGTGGTTGATGGTTTGATATAGGAAATACCCTCAAAAACTTGAGATTGTTCTTTCTTAATAAGATAAGTATTACTATTCATATTTTTATGATGTCCATGGTACAAGTTAAATAGCATTTTTAATATTTCCTATTTGGATATTTTTATTCTTTAATTTACTACTAGTTTTATTGGTATCAATATGAATTATACATATCTATTACAAACCATTTTACTTGTAGAAAGTTAAATTTAGTTATTTACTCTTTAAGACTATTCATTTTGACAATACATTCATGATATGACAAACATAATATTTCTATTTCCACTTAGTACATCCTAAGGTATCTTGTCTAGCTTGCTTAATCATACACATCAATATCTTGACAAACTCTAAAAGTAAAATGCATAAAATCCATAGAAAAATCCCAACCAACAAGATTCAAACTCTGATTTTCATGTTTATCATCCCCAGGAAAAACTATATAGTTTGGTTAGGAGTTTATATCTGGTCTTGACCTATTTATATGGTTTTGCACCTATATATCCTCCATATTTGCTTTCAGTTTCACATTCTTTGATGGGTACTTTATTCCCTCTAGGTTATCCTTTCTTCGATAAGTTAACTTTGAACTATATATAAACAAGTTAACACTACTTCATTTGCTAATATGGAAATATTATGGAAATACATTTATACATTCACTTCAACACTTGTAAAAGACACCATATGCTCTCTAAATATCATAAAATTACATGCACATTAATTAGGGCAATAATCATTATAGGTTTCAAGCGTCATACCAGGTCAAGTAATCATGTCATCTCACTTGCAAGCACTCAAACATATCTTCTCCAAGTATTTTACCAAGAATCAAACTCAACTCAAGAATTGTCAAATAAGTTACCAAATTTATTTACATTCATTCATATATCACATGATATGTGGAGAACGACGTGCGGTTTGAGGCTTATTCATGGTAATGTCAACGTCAAAGGTACACGGGGTGCCCACAACCCAACTAATATTTGTTTTGTAAGGTCTCCTACCCATAGATAGGGTTTGTAATGTTAATCATAATATTCGAGAGGGCCTCGTATCATGGTGATAACTAGGGTTTGACAACAAAAGACATTTTTAGGAAGGTAAAACTTCAAGAAAGTTGCAGAGCTAACATTCAAGTAGGTCCAAGACCATACAATAGGGTCAACACTTTACGAATGATCTTAGAAAATTTTTATGGTCATACCCCAAATCATTTTCTAGTCATAGTTCCATGAACAAAGCATCACTAGTACAAATCTCCCGGTTTCAAGCAGTCTCACGCCTAAAAATTCCTAGATTTATTTGTAAACAACTAAGTGCACTCACCCCCTTGTGTTTTCAAGATCATATCTTGTTTCATACATTAGTTGCAAGTATTAATATATTGTTATGATATTGGATAATTAATTTCAAAAGTTAATTAAAAACAACAACTCTTTGTAACTCCCTATACATCCTTTAGTTAACTTAATTCACTAAACTATATTTCATATAATTTAATAAGGGTGTAAACATTTTGGTGAATCCATCGTTGTATTTTATACTTTAATTCAAACTCTAGCTTCCCTAGAGTTATATATCCACATTGTATATTCAATTCAAACCCATTCTTCATATATCACCTATCATAAATCGATTTCCACAATTTTCCCTAGGGTCTCATGGTCAATTCTACCTTTGGGTCTCTTCTTAGGGCTCCTAATTTCCTAATTATTATTTTTCAATATCTCAATCATAACAGTTATATTTTGAAATTATTTTTAGGTTCTTATTATTTTTATATATTTAATGAAAACCTTTTTTGTTTTCCCTAATGTTTAGTACACTTTTCATAAATTCAAAATTATTATTTCTAGTAATTAGGGCATGATCGAGAAAAATATACTTTTAGAAAATCCCTTGGATTTTTTTTTCTTCCAAATAATCAAATTAAAAATAAGTCTCTCAGATTTATTGAATTAATTTTTACTTTCATATATGGTCGTTTTATTAATTTGACAACGATCATATTTTTCTCAACATCACTTTTGGAACTTATGATCTCTCCATATTCATCCCTCCATGTGTTGGTTCTTATTTTTACCTAATTGGAGTTTCTTATATCATTTTTCTATCATCATGGCTCTAACTACAAATTCTCAAGTCTTTTTGTATGATTTTCTTCAATATCATTGAGCATGTAAAAATACTCTCACAAAACTAGTATTAGAAACAATGCTCTCTATTAATATGACATCTTCTCATATGGTTTCAATTTTGAGATATTTAAAATACTTATATTATTAATTATGAAACCTCTCATATGGTTATTGTTAGTGTAAAATTACGGCACCCCCAATTTCTTGTGATGTGTGTGGGGCAATTGGTGTAATTTGCTAACATTAGACCATCTCTCAAGATGTGGGACTTGCGAATTTGAGATGGTCCTCCAGAGAAGGTAAGCTTCATCTACCTAATACTACTGCTAAAATACTCCTAAATGCAAATAAATACCTAATTAATCCTACACTAACACTTCCAAGGAGATAGGGAGAGATAAAGTTCATCAAAAGGGAAATCCTACACTAAAGGAGGTGATATCACCGAAAAAAGGGCGAGATATTCTCGAGGGAGAAAGAGAGGAAAATGGGAGTTAAGAGAGGTCAAACCAATGTGACACAAGCCCAAGATCCTTTCACCACCGAATCTCCATGAAACACAATACCCTGTACCTACAAATGAGAAATACATGCACAAAATAGAACAATAATAACGGAGAGGCAAGGAGATACAATAAAACATGAGAAAGGGTTGAAAAACACCACAAATTTATTGCTCTATAATATGCACAGACCATTACATTGTTGAATAGAGGAAAAATGCACTTTCCAGGTGCAAGAGATGGCTTACAACTCATTGGAGTTTAGGCAAAAACTTGCAAGAGTTTCCCAGCTCCCAAAATTTCTCCCTTTCAAATGAGGGGTCTTTTACATTATATAGAGGAAGAGCCTCAAATTTTCGTTCACCTACTGACAAGATTCATTAAAAAGGTAAGGAGGCCATAAAAATTCACTTCTTGAGGGTACTTTTGTATCTAAATAAGACATGGAGGCCATACTTGAATTAAAACCACTTGTTGAGTTGTATTTCCCCACCTTCTTCACCGATCTGTGACCCGTCCAACTCCGCAAGTCGTTCATCCTATGGCCATACAACTAGAAGAGTGTTTGACCATGATAATTGTCTATCCTTTGACCTGTGATCCATATAACCCCTGGTCCATACAACCATGTCAATGATTCCCCCCAACTCCCGGGTTGTCCAACCCCGGGGCGTCCAACCTCTTGGGACCAACTTGCGAAGATGATATCTTGAGCTCCCGGATGAATTTTGGGGTGAATTTTTTTATGATTCCACCTGAAAACAACCCACTAAATCTACTGGTGGTAGTATCAAGACATAATTTTGAATTTAAAAACTCCAAATGTCCCCTTATTTTATGGGAATGATAGATGTGCGCCAAAAGAATGAGTTACCTAGAAAAGTGTATGATGTTTCAAGAAGTCCCATATTTTTCACCTTGTAGGCCATGGAACATGATTTCCATAGGAAATTTGTTTGAATTATAATTATTTATGTGGATCTTAGAATATTTCTTTGAAGCTCAAGTCCTCTTTCACAGTGTATGCTCCTTTAGGCCCGAAAGCCTACTTATGATGAATCAGCTCCAAAACCTCCGAAACTTCCCAAAACCACTTACAATGCTCCCTAAACTTGAAAAACAACTTGTATAATTAGATATTGATCCATAAATCCTATCTAGTGTTCAAACCCATCCTCCAAACTTATATATTTTTACCGTGGGGTAAAAATGGATAACAATTTGGTGACTCACGGCGCCATCTGTCTACTAGATGAGGTTGACAGTTTCTGTATGCATCCATTAGGCATGGAGTCATCATCATAGCCTGAAACTAATCTAAATCCTTTGAATTTTACCCCTAGGCCATTGAAACACTTCGCTTGAGCACTGGAATTTCACGCTAATTGCTCAGATTTTCCATCTCATTCACAAAATTATCTGAATTAATGTTTGTGAGAGTGGAAAATTGTCTTGAACTTGGAATTTTATTTTTCTAAAAGTATGATACATGGAATGAAGGATGAAGCCCTCCGAAAATATCCCAAATTTGATTTCTTGTCAAGTGTGAAGCACAACCAACTGATGATATCTTGACAAGGATGAAACATGCAGAAGTTTTGGGAACACAAGTTGATTGGTAAGGCAACTGGGATTGTAGCTAAAAATAAATTTCTCACCATGGATATACCTTGACTGAAATGCATTACACATGAGCAAAAAACACCACATAACACACTTTGTACAAAAGGGAAGATCATATATGCCCTAAGTGGAACATGAAGAGTGTGTATACACACTTGTTTCGCTGAAAAAACCTACTTGCCCTACTCTAAACAAAGACAAATGAGGCTAAACAAAACCTACAAAAGGTTATGAGAAGTAGCATCCTTTCCTCACAAAATGCGACCATGTGATTTGTTTGGCAAAAAAACCACATGGTGGAAATGCAAACATGCCTTGCACTCCCAAATTCTTTAAAGTATCAACAAAAAACAAGATGAATACCTCCTCAAGTTGTTGTGCATTTGGTTGGAGGCATTATTGCTAACCTTTGGTACTTTGATGATCATCCTCATGCTCTAAAATAAGCATGACTAGTTATGGCTCCTTTGGCTATAATGAATCCAAATATCTGATTGGGAAATGGGATTTGGGAACCATGGGCTGATCCTTGTCATTTTCCCATCTCTTTGAAGCTCAACTCCATGAATGGAGTCATCTTGCATAATTTTTGGAAAAAGGTGGTTATTTACATGCTAGTTTGAATGTTGCTCTACCTCTGTAAACAACTCGCATCTACCAAAACTATCTTTTCCATGATGACTGATTTCGCCTTGTTTTCATCATCTTCCTATTTCTCCTCAAGCATAAAGCTTGAGAGATCAAACTCCTCCACAAAATCAGATTCCTACAAGGATGAAGTGGAAGAAGGATCTAAAATTTCACCATCAAAAAAATCAAGAAGCTTCTTATGATTTTTTCTTCGTCCAAGGCTTCAGAATCTAATTTTTTAACCTCCATGGAATAAAGCTCCTCATGAATGGTTGCAACATTTGAAGAAATTCTTGGTGGATCAACGCAACCTTCCAATAGTGCAACAAACTCTAGGCATGTGAGATAATGATAATCACCACATTCCATCGAAACATCTTGCACACTCGAGAGCTTTTCTTCTTTTTCCTACACATGCTCCTCATATTTTGACTTTTTCGGATATGGTGGATCAAGTAAGGACCAAAACATACTACCAATATGGACACTCGTATTCGAACAAATAGAATATTTGTCATCATCTTCTTGTTCTTGATCCATTCCCATTGTAAGGTTAGTTTGTACCACTTGTGGTTGGACCTCAACCTCCTTTGAAGGCTTAACCATCAAGGGGATTTTGTCAATCTTGAATCTTAGAGCCTAGTTTCAAGTTTCGATCATTTCTTCTCTGTTGGGATCTTCTTGTTGTTCCTCTTGATTGGTTTTTTGAGTTTCTTCCCGACATGGGTTCGGGACTATGAGAGGAGTGGTGGGTGGGGTCTCCACTAATTTTTTCTTTGTTGGTGGTGGGAGAGGAGGTTCATTTTCTTATTTTGTGGAGGATGTGGTTTCTTGTAAGGAAAAGGGTAGAGAAATTCAAGTGGGGTGGAATATTAGAAGATGGAGAAGGGGAATCCACGCTAGGGACAACAGAAAGAAACTTGGAAATTGAAGCTCGGGTTGAGATGGCAATGATTATGGAATGGGGAGAGGGTTATAGGATGAAAATGTAGGGGTCTCCCATTTATAGGCTAAACCAACATTGGATTCACTAGCCTCCATCTCGCAATAAATTGTTCAAGTTGTGGTAGCATCTCAACTATGAAAGCAAGCTTACTGTTGTGGGCTGTAGTAAAATGGCATTGGGACAACCCACTAACAAGGTGCCATACAACCAATCTTAGATGCCTTGATCTCGAGTTGTAGCCTAAGTTTGCACCATGGTTTCTTTCATAATTTGAACCTTGAACTACAACTCCACATCACTAGGTATAGGATAACCTCTAAAATATGCACACCCCTACTCTTTAGCAGCTAGCTATGTAGTCCGGTGGATAACTAAACTGGTCTACATTTTACTCATATGGGTATGCACACCTTTGCCAATATTCAATGGAATACAGATATGGAAGTGGGTTATAATAACCTAGGAATGAAATTTGTATGTTTGGAGGAGGGTATGAATGCAATCTGCTACTACTGCAAGTTTGAATTCCATGATGGAAATAAAGCCATGACTACACAATTTCATGAATAGAAGAATATGAAAGAGATGTGGAAATAAGAATGGATGGAGAGAAGGAAATGAATGGAAAATGAAAAGGATGGTCTCAGAATGAGATGATGGGTTTGTTCAAACACCGGAGTCACCAAATGTACTTGAAAGGGACTCCAAAGGATAAAATATTCACCAAGAGTACATCAAACTTGATGAAGTGAAGTGCTAAGATGCTTCAAACCTATCCCACTAGGTGTGCTAAAACCTGTTAGTACAAAATTACAACACCCCTCGATTGTTCATGATGTGCGTGGGGAAATCAGTTTAATTTGCTAACATTGGACCATATTTCAAGCCATGGGACTCGTGAACTTGATATGGTTCTCTGGAGAAGGCCGATTTCCTTTGGCTAATCCTACTACTAAACTACTCCTAAATGTAGAGAAACACCTAACTAATCCTACACTAACACTTTCAAGGAGATAGAGAGAGAAAGTGCATCAAAGCAAAATTCTACACTAAAGGGGGTGATAGCACTAGAAAAAGGGGCAAGATATTCGCAGGGGGAGAAAGAGAGGAAAAATGGAGTTGAGAGAGGTTAGACCAATGTGACAGAGGCCCAAGCTCCTTTCATCACCTGGATCTCCATGAAACACAACACCTCGCACTGTGAATGAGAAATACATGCACATAATATAACAATAATAATGGAGAGGCAAGGAGATACAATAAAACATGAGAAAGGGTTGAAAAACACCACAAAAACATGAATTTATTGCTCTATAATATACATAGACCATTACATTGTTAAATAGAGGCACAAATACGTTTCCAAGTGCAAGATAAGGCTTATAGCTCATTGGAGTTGAGGAAAAAACTTGCAAGGTTTTCCCTAGCTCCCATAATGTCTCCCTTTTAAATGAGGGGTATTTTACATTATATAGAGGAAAAGCCTATTGGGGTTAGCACACTTTGGTTGTATGAAGATAATATATCAGATCTAAGCATACATGCAAATAAAAGTGGATATTGTACGGAAGAAATATACAAAACAAGAGACATAAATCAACACCATATTTAACGTGGTTCACCTAGTGTGGGGTACATCCACCAATAAATAAACCAATCTATTATCCAAAGATTTGAAAAGATATACAATCTTCCACACCTCTCGGACGTACAATACTTTCTTTCTATCAAGCTTTAGCTTCATCACCAAGAATTCTCTCTCTCAACAAATTTTTGCAAGTTCTTTTTAATTCTTGTTAATCATCTTTTTTCTTACTTATAAACCCTAGATTTTATGCTTATATAGTCATTTATAGACTTAGGGCACTTAGCCATACAATTACAATCAATAGAAATACTTTAATGCTAAAAATATATCTAATTCTCGAGAGTTAATTAAAACATCCTCGCATACAGTGTAACCGATGCCATTTAGACCTAACCAATGCTTTGGTTCCTCCTTTCGATCGATCTTTGGTCTGGGTGGTGATGTCATTCCCCCTCTAATCGATGATGGTTACTATATTTTCCAAAGAAGTTTCCATTACATGCTAAACTGAAGTAATTGAGCTCCACAACTCAACAATCTCCCACTTGGAGATTAATTACTACACCATACCTGTACATCGTCATTCTTGGATTCTTCCTTAGCTTTGTTTCTTCCTCTTCAAGTCTCAAACTCAAAGACCAACAGAAGTGGAGTGTAGCTCCAACTTCTCCTTTGCTAATGGCTTCGTTAGCATATCCACAGGGTTCTTGCTCATATGAATCTTTTCCAAATTCAACTTTCCATCCTCTAATACCTTCCATATGAAGTGATACCTCAATGAATGTGTTTTTCTCAAATGAAACACTTGAGTTCTTTGTCAAATGAATTGCACTCGACTATCACTTGAACAATTTACAATCGCCTTGCTCCTTTCCCAACTCTTCCATGAACCTACTCATCCATATCATCGTATCATTTCCTTACTAGCTTTTGTAGCTGCAACATACTCTGCCTCTGTAGTAGACAAAGCCACAACCTTCTACAATCTCCAAATCTAGCTAACTTTCATCCCACCTTGTGAAAATATATCCAGTAGTAGTTCTCCTTCTACCATCCAAGATCTCCAACCATATCCAAATCAACATAGCCACATAATGAAATATCCAAACCTCCATAGCATAACTACATGCTAGATGTCCCTTTCAAATACCTGAGTATCCATTAGACTGATTTCTAATGCTCTTTACCTGGATTAGCCATATATCTACTCATAACTCCCACTTGCCGTGCATGCAATGTCGGTCAGTCTAGTACAAACCATAGCATACATGAGACTTCAATTGCTGAAGCATATGGTACTCGTGTCATGTATTTGACCTCCTCATGTGATGAAGGACATTGATCTTTGCTCAATTTGAAGTGTCCAGCCATAGGTGTACTAACAAAGGTTTTGCATTCTGCATGTTGAACCTTTCTAACACCTTGTAGATATAATCCTCCTGAGACAAATACAATTTCTTGTTTTTTCTATCTCTGTGTATTTGCATGCTAAGGATTCTTTTTGCAACTCCTAAATCCTTCATAGAAAATGTGTGAGCTAGCTTTCTCTTAAGCTCACCAATGTCTACATAATAGATCCTACAATAAGCATATCATCCACATACTGATAAAAAAAAATATAGCTCCCATTTTCAAGCTTCTTGAAATAAACACAATGGTCAGATTCACATCTCAAGTAACCATGCTCATGCATAAAACTATCAAACCTCATATACCATTTCCTTGGAGCTTGTTTGAGCCCATATAGGCTCTTTTTCAACCTGCACACTAATTTCTCCTTACCCTTGACTTCATACCCAAGTGGCTGTTGCATATAAATCTCTTCATCCAAATCACCATGAAGGAAATCCATCTTCACATCTAGTTTCTCTAAATGAAAATCTTCTCTATGCAACTAAACTCAATACAAGTACAAATAGAAGTCATCTTAACAACAGGAGAAAATATTTCACCAAAGTCAATACCTGCTTTATGTGTAAATCCCTTTACTACAAGCCTTGCCTTGTACCTTTTTATGTCCACCCTCTTCTTCCTTGATCCTGTAAACCCACTTGTTTTGCAATGTTCTCTTACTCTGAAACTTAACCAAATCCCAAGTCTAGTTCTGTTCCAAGGAGTCCATCTCCTCATCCATGCCATGCTCCCACTGAACATGAGTCTTATCCTACATTGCTTCTTCAAAATCTCTCACGGTTCACCATTATCAGTCAATAATAAATAAAATAGAGAAGGTGTAAATCTTTCTAGAAGTTTACTTACCCTTTGTGACCTTCTCACAAGAGTTTGGGGTACCGAAGACTCAATCTGGACCTCCTAGACATTCCTATCCAAATCGACAACGATGAGCGAGGCTGCGGGTCACCTCTAACCGACGTCGGTTCTACTAACCGATGCTGGTTTGGATCTTCGTAATTGATATCGGTTCATCTATCGATGTATCGGTCGAGGGTCACCGACACCGTTCTTATGTAACCGTAGGTAATTTTTAAATTTGAGAGTTCATTTTCATTCACAAACTTCTCAACTAGTTCATCCTTGGGTACCAAAATTTGATCCATGTACATTCTCTTTTCATTCCATTCAACATCATGACTCCTAATAATTTTAGAATTCTCTAAATCCCAAAAATAGAAACCAAAATCACTAGATCCATAACCAATGAAAGTGCATCTCTTGGATTTTGCATTCAAATTTTTCTATTTTCCTTATCAACATGCAAAAAGATTATGAACTAAAAACTTTAAGAAAAGAAAGATCTACCTCTTTTTTTGTCCAAGATTCCTCTGGTATTCCTCCATCTAGTGAACTTGAAGGCCCACGGTTAATCAAATAAATCGCTATATCAACTGCTTCTGCCCAAAACTATAAGGGTAATCCAGAATGTATCCTCATACTTCTAGCACGTTCCATGATTGTCATGTTCATTCTTTCTGCAACACCATTCTCTTGTGGTGTTCTTGGAACCATTCTTTCTCTACGTATCCCATTCACTAAACAATAATCATTGAAATCCTTGCTACAATATTCACCACCATTTTCAGATCTAAGGCACTTTAACTTAGAATTTGATTCATTCTCAACAAGGGCTTTCCATCTTTTAAAAGTCTCAAAAACATCATATTTATGTTTAATACAATAAACCCATACCTTTTTTGTAGCATCATCAATGAAAGTAACATAATATTGGGATCCTCCATGAGAAGCTACCTGAGTTGGTCCCCACACATCTGAGTGTACAAGCTCTAATTTTTCTCCTTCTTAGTTGCCCCAAATTTGAGAAATCTCACTCTCTTTTTGCTTTCCAAAGATACAATGCTCACAGAAATCAAGATCTAAATCTTTCAAATCTGATAACTTACCCTTATCCTTTAAGATCTACATTCCTTTTTGACTCATATGGCCCAACTGGTTATGCCACATGCATGCATCTGAATCTAAAGTAGATAATGTAGAAAAGGAATCAGTAATATAGGTAGATAAATATAACGTTCCTACCTTCTTACCTCTTGCCACAACAAAATCACCCTTGGTGACTTTCAAGAGTCTCCTATAAAAGTAACCATGCAACCAGATTCACCTAGTTTCCCTGCAGAAATAAGATTCCTCCTGAGGCTTGGCACATGTCTCACATCTTTCAATACCCATGTATTTCCATTCTACAATTTTAGATGAACTTCCCCTTTACTAGTAATATTGCAAGGTTCATCATCACCCAAATAAACATGCCCAAAATTCCCTAGACATAATTTTGAAATAACCCTTATTAGGGGTTGCATGGAAAGAAGCTCCTGAATCTAAAACCCATGATTCAATTCTATTATCTAAAGAAAGAATAAGAGCATCTTGCATTACCTCTGATGTAGCAAGATTTACTTCTTTACCTTTTTTAGGTGTTGGTTCTCTTTATCCTTTGACCAACAATCTTTCTTTGCATGTCCTTTCTTTCCACATTTCCAACAAGTAATTCCCTTACTTATGATTTAGATTATGTTATCCCTTGACTTTGATTTCCATTATTCTTACTCTTGGATCTCTCCTTCTTCCTTGCCCTTGCTTTTACATTCAAAGCATTTCCAAATGATGATTCCTCTATACTCTTCCTACAAATTTCTTCATTCAAGATTATACTAACCACATCATCAAACTTCAAAATATTATTAGCAGATGTTGTATTACTAACAACCATTACCAAGTTATCCCAACTATCAGGAAAAGAACATAAGAATTAAAGTGCTTTTACTTCATCATCAAATGGTATTACAACCACTGATTTTAACTGATTTACAATAGATCGAAATCATTCAAATGAATAGATGTAGATCCACCTTCATGCATCTTAGAACTAAATAGTTTCTTCATCAAATAAACTTTATTTGAAGCACTAGGTTTTTCATATAAATTAGCAAGAGATTTCATTAACTCTACCGTAGAAGCCCTTCGTAATATTGGAAGCCATGGATCTTTACCAAGCTCAATCTTATAGATCCCAAAGCCTTTCTATCAAGAATCTTCCATTCTTCATCAGTCATCTTCGTAGGTCTAGACTTTATCATCCAATGGTAAATATAAATCTCTTTGATACGAGATAATCCTCAATCTGCATCTTCCATAATTTTGATTTCAGCCGTCAAATTTCTCTACCTTGTATTTGTTTTCTTATGCCATTCTTTGTAGCTCCCACTCAATCGAGAAAACCCTATGTGAGTAAATATGTCAACACACAAAACCTCAAACAAAAAGCTATGATACTAGTTGTTGGGTTAACACACCGTTGTTATACAAAATATATATAGATCTAAGCATACATGTAAATAAAAGTGGATATTCTACCAAAAGAAATATACAAAACAAGAGACATAAATCAACACCAAATTTAATGTGGTTCACCTAGTGTGGGCTACGTCCACCAAGAAACAAGCCAATCTATTATCCAAAGCTTTGACAAGATATACAATGAAGATTTACAATCTTCCACACCTCTCATATGTACAATACTTTCTTTCTATCAAGCTTTTTCTTCATCACCAAGAATTCTCTCTCTACCAACTTTTTGCAAGTTCTTTTAATTCTTGTTAATCATCTTCTTTCTTACTTCTAAACCCTATCTTTTATGCTTATATAGTCATTTATAGACTTAGGGAACTTAGCCATGTAATTAAAATCAATAGAAATACTTTAATGCTAAAAATAGATCTAATTCCTAAGAGTTAATTAAAACATCCTCGCTGGAGTAACCGATGCGCGGTTAGACCTAACCATGTCGGATTCCTCCTCGCTTGACCGATGCCGGTCATACAGTGATGTCGATCTTGGGTGACCGATGCCGATTCCCCCCTAACCGATGATGGTTACTGTATTTTCCAGCAAGTTTCCATTGCATGCTAAACTAAAGTAATTGAGCTCCCAAACTCAATGAGCCTCAACCATTTTGCTTCACCTCATTGGAAGGCTTCATAAAGAGGTATGGGAGGCCATACAAATTCACTTTTGAGGGTACTTTTCTTCAAAAGAAGACATGGAGGCCATAATGCATTAAAATATCATGTTGGGATATCTTTTCCCACATTCTTCACCTGATTTGTGACTCCTCATTATCCAATCAAGATCCATCCATCCAAAATCACCTTATATCCCACATCATTTAGCCCTACTATGATAATCCTCATCCTTCGATCCTCTATCTTCCAAATCTCTTTGGTTAGATGAAAATCAACCTCTGGTCCATACAACCATGTCAATGAGTCACCCAAATCTATCCCTTTATCCAACCCCGGGATCCTATCCAACCCCCTTTATCCCCATCACGGGCCATCCAAAACCCCTTTAGCCATCTAATCCCGGGATCCAACTTGGGACTTAAGGTGATATTCAGCTCCAGGATGAATTTTGGGGTAAAATTTATATGATTCCTCCTAAAAACCACACTAAATCTAATGGTGGTAAAATCAAGAAATATAAAAATTTAACACCTAAAAATGTAAACTTCTTTCTCGCATACATTTTGTGGATGTGTTTTTCATTTGTTTATCTTTTTCTTGCATTTGCACAAGAAGAATGACTTGTTTTATTCTTTTGCCTAGGAAAGTGTATGATGTTTCAAGAAGTATCATATTTTCCTTATGTAGGTCATGGAAAATTATTTCCATAGTACTTTGTTGGAATTATAATTCCTCATGTGGTTCAATTTTCGATTTGAGGCTCATGTTCATTTTCACGGTGTCATGCTCCTTTGGCCCGAAAGCTCACTTTTGATCAATCAATCCAAAACCTCCGAAACTTGATGAAACCACTTTATGATAGCTCCCTAAACTTGAAAAATCACTTTATATCATTATTATTTCTCATGAAACCAACAGTGTTCAAATCCATCCTCCCAAATTGTCTATCTTTTCATCCAGGGAGGGGGTCAAAAATGGATAACCTATAAAATTATCAAACATTTGACATTCAAGCTTTACTCCATGTTTTTCAAGTTCAATTTAATCCAAAAGTTATGAATACTGATATCACATCACTTAAAAATAATATAAACATATAAAGGATTTTCTAATGTCCATGTCCATAATGTCTCTACACATCATGATCAATTTATCTCGAAGCCCACCGAGAAACAATGTGATACACACATTATGCATGATACATGTTCTCGATACAAGTGAAGTGAAATTATTACATAGAGGCACCAATGTATATGTTCACAAGATCAATGTTGAATACTAAAGAAACCACAATACCAAACATCTTCAATTTAAATGAATTCTTTACAAAATGATATTCTATATGAGTTACTCAATAATCACTTAATCAGAGGGAAAAAATCATTACTACCCCATTAATGTTTGCACAAAAATAATTAAAATTAATCATTTTTTAATTATCATCGAATTTATCCACTATTATGACAATGATTAAACTATGCTAATCAATATTCATAAATATCTTAATAGTAAGGGCATAGAATACTTATTTTAATACATTACATTATTATAATGTAATCATTTTATCAATTTTAAAATCTCAAAATTTATCATTTATCATTAATCCTTTTATTTCATTTTATATCATAATCCTTAATCTCTTTTATCATTATTATATCATACTATCATATAGGAATTTAATATTCCTATGCCTCACCGCCTGTGACCTATCACTAGCTATTCCATTATGTCAAATAACTTTGAACATACAAATTGTAATCTAATTATAAAGAGGATAAAAACAAAATACCTCCTTTAAGTAGGGCCACCCTCGGTGTATGAATTACATCATCCTATTCATGTAAAAAATATGAAAACAATACCATTTGGGAATATAAATTTCACACCACCTCAAAGCACTTAGATCTATCACAAGACCAAATATCTACAACATTCCATTGATATATTTAATCTTCAATGAAATCCCTAAGACAAATTCTAATTTCTAGATGAATCCTCCATCCTCTCATGATTTTGATGAACCATTTGATATGTTAGATGAATATTTGTTTATGTTGAATTTCAATCCCAAAAGGTGAATAAATTGAGCTTTGAGAGCTAGCTTGACAATCAATAACATTGAATTCCCAAGTAAGCCTTTTATGGATATCAATCAATCCATTTTATCAATCATTCATCAAAAACACAAAATAATTTATGTGTCTACCTTGTGCTCCACAAGTTATGCAACCATTCAACAATTATTTACATGTAATCTCTATATGTTGATACGAAAAATCCCATCTTATCTAAGGTTTGTAGACACCTATTTTAGGTATAGGACCCTCCCGACATCTTATATTCACACAATTTCCATCCCCGCTTCTCTTTATCTTAAATTAAATAAAATCCTATCTATTTGTTCATATTATTTGATTGATTATCAATGGGCTCCATATGGACCCATTTGATAATTCAATTTTTGGAATCATCCCCATCTCTCACAAATTATTTAATTCAAAATGCACCCATCCGACACCTTCTTTTTAAAATGAAATCTTTATCTCACCCTCCCATTCAAATCATGTCCCCCACTTTGCCTAATAAGTCAAATTATGGGACCCACATGATCACATCACATCCCTAACTCAAGTTACTTTACTACACCCTGGGTATCATCTAACCTGTAGTTTAGTCTCATATCTAAGCTATAAATATGGGGTTTTCCCCATATTTTAGAGGAAAGAAATTTCAAAATGGAGACATTTTAGAACCGAGAATGGAAGACTTAGAAAAGAAGGATATATTTTTAAAAAAAGAAGGAGAAAGCTCTAACAGTGTCTCTTATCTTGCCATCTTGATGCCCGGTTCATTTCCATAGCAAGACATGAGCTAAGTATTCTTGTTATTCCATTTGCTTGTCATTTTTACTGTTGTTCACGATCTAATTATCTTTTCTGACACGGGGTTGACATCCTCCAAGGGAGTTGAAATCCTCTTGGAACCAGCACTATCTGGGAAACCCCGCATATTGTGTTCTAATCTTATCTGGTTTAGTTTTGCAGATCTAGCTTCTTGATATCATGCATCTGCTTTCTTTGTGCTCGTATCATCCATCTCAATCTCCAAGGTACTAAGCCCTTGTATACTCGACGTGGTCTCGTGTTTCTTGATTACTCGTACACTCACCTGGATAGGAAGCAAGAAACGTAGATCTACATTTGGCACGCCCGGTGGGACCAGATCCTAGATCTGGTCATTTTCTTTGTTATTTTTCTCATATTTTTTTAACTTGCTTGTTTGCATGGTCTTAATATTTGTGGATCTCAAGTGTAGCACAATCCATCGTTTAAGTCACCTAGAGGTACGTGTTCTTTTTTTTTTGTTTACCCGCATGGGAAATGAATCCGAGAAATTGATCGTATGACTTGACATTTTTTTTGAACTTGGTTTTGCAATAAATATATATCTTGTTTGTTTATTATAGATTTATTTTTTATTTATTTTTAAAATCTAAATATCTTTGATTAATCATCATCAAAAGATTAGTATTTAAAACTTTCTAATTGGGATAAAAGTTTTTATATTAATTAATATTCATTAAATAAATTAAAATAAAATAAAATATTATTATTTATATTCCCTAACTATCCTAAACTAGTTACCACCCTGGTTTATACCCATCTCCCCTAGTTTGTCCTTCCCCATGATACATTTCAACCTCATTTTATTCCATTCCATCCTTCCAACCACTTCTCCCTCATCCTCCCCGTTCTATTATTCTACCATAACTCCTCCACCACTCATCTCTCCTACCAATCCTCCCACTCCCATGACCTCCATTCCACTTCCAAGCTCCAATGCCAGCCTGCCTCATGTCCACCCCAAGGCTCTCCCCTCATCATCATCCTCCTGAGCTCCATCTCTCTAATCTCTCCCTCCTTCCCCACTCCCTTCTCCTCTCCTTCCTACCACTCCCTCCCACCTCTCCCCTCTCTCCCTTTCCCATGTTTCCATCTTCTCCTTCTCTCTCCTCCCCCCTCTCCCTCCCATCTCCCATCTCCATCATCTCCCTCCATCCTATCTCCTTCCTCTCCCCTCGAGCTCCCACCTCACCACCTCCCCTCCTTGTCCTCTCCCTCCCTCTCTCCCCTCCACCATCCCCCCCTCTCCTTCTCTATCCTCCCACCCATCTCCCTTCCTCTCCTCCTGGCTCCTAAATCCTCCTCTCTCCTCATCTCCATCACCATCCCTTCCTCCCCCTCTCCTGCTCCTTCTCCTTCTTCTCCCCTCTCACCACCTCCTTCCATCTCCACTTCACCATCGACTCTCCGAACTCCTCACCACACCCTCTGGCTTCATCTCCCCGCCACCTTACACCCCGAATTATTCCCCATCCTCCCCACTTGCTACCTCCCATCCACTCATCTCCTCACATCCACTCCCTCTCCTTTCCTTCCTTACTGCTCCGAAGTTCCATCATGCCCACCACCATATCTCCCCTCTTCCATCTCGTCTACCCCCTTCCTCCCGACTCCCCACTCAACCCCACACACCCTACCAATGTCCAATTATCTCACGCTTCAGTTTCCATTTTTCAAGTGAGCTTTTTTGATAATGACAATTGATTCATATACATGAGTCCTTTTATAGCAACTGAATTATAATTCATTCGAACATATTTATCACCATTGGTAGTTATTACATTGAATATAGAACATAGTTATTCAATATTGGAGTAGAATTTGGTAGCTGGGTAGTCTCCTTATAGCAAGTAGTTTACAATTTCCAAGCATGTATTTTTCATTTACAATTCTCATTATGTCATCGTCAATGTAAAAATCCATATCCATGTGTAGTAGGACCAATTGTAAAGTATCAAAAAGTAGATAAGGAAGTGTTAACAACAAAGGGTGATAAGATATTTCCTTTTTCTGTCCCATTGATTAGACGTCGTATCTCATTGTATCATTAATTGACATCCAACATCTAACGTTCAACTATATTTTATGTCGTTAATAAACATTTGTTGGTGAAATTTGTTTAGATTTGATAAGTTGTTAAATAAATGCAACTTACATGTTCATATTGCTTGGATAACGTAGTTTTATTATTTAGGTGCTTAATTGTTATTTTAGTTAGTTAGCGTTTGGTTTGTCATTTGTATAGTGCATGTCATAATTCATTATTTTGAATGCATTATCACATTATATTGTTTATCGTTCCATGTTAAGATTTACATTGAATATTTATTTGAGAGTTATCTAGTTATTATTTCATCATTTATTTCATTATTTAATCATAGTTATTTCATCGTTTAGTTTATAATTTAGTTTGCATTCGATTAGTTTCGATTGTTTGTTTATTCTAATTAACATACAAATGAAAACTTTTTTTTAGATTAATATCCTACACCGAGGATTTTCTTTTGCATATAAATATTAGAATGTTTTGTTTTATTATCCTTTTTATATCTTTTTAACTCATATCCACTAATGGTTATATTTGTTTTGCAGGAAAAAGTCTAAATTACATCTGTCAAAGACCAATGTTCAAATCAAACACACATAAAAAAACCTTTTTCTTTTCAAACAGTGTAATTTGAGGTCAAACGGTGCCATTTCGAGGTACTCAAAGTCATTAAGCAAATTTAAATCATCATCGATTTATCAAACGCATTTTAACCACGATAAGATTCATCTGTCAGCGACCATTTGACATTTAAACGGTACATTTTTCACTATCATTAACGCACTTTAAATACATCATTATCACAATCACATAACCGGGAAAAGTGATTCTCTCAGGTATTTCTCATTTTTCTCTATTTTCTCTTTTTTGCATCAAATTTTCCCTTTCCTGAGTGTTTTTCTGCATCGAATATCACATTTCATTTTGGTCTAAAATGAACCTTCTACATCTACTGATCACATAGCTTAAGTAAAAGATTTAACTCTCTGCATTTCACTTATCACACACTACTCCTGAAACTACACAAACATAATTAACACATCAAAACATTCCTCTCACCTAGTTAATTGTTTGGGACTTAAACACCCAACAGAAACCGTCTCAGACATCTCCAATCCATAACTACCTGAAACCAGCCTTAGACTCCTTTAGGCACCTTTATTACTACTTTTCTTTTTTTCACATCCTCTAAATTAATCATGAGGCTAAAAAAAATTCTGCTTGATTTGTTTGTCAACAACATACATAAACAGATGTTTCTTTACTTCACACCTATTGTCGCTCTCTCCCAAATCGAGACAAACAAACAATCTACTCTATCTAATAAAGTTACTTCCTCTGATGATCTCACCCAATGAGATTCTAAACTCAAAACCATCGTCGGTCACCCAATCTCTAGTCTCCATGGTCTCACCTCATGAGAACCATGTCATACAAAATTCTCCCCACCTTGACACCAACCCTCCTATCCCCATCAAGCCAGTCTTCCTAAATCAATCGTACCACCATCTCCTGCTCCTCTAGATACACTCAAATCTCCTCCTAACCCCATGTATGACTTCTTACTCCAAAAATCCCCTACAATCTCTCAATCCTCCCAATCTCCTCAATTGGTGGATCACATTCCACCCACATCCCTTTTTGTCAATTCTATTTCATCCGCCACTAGTATGCCCATCAAACAATCTCATCCTTTGAATACCTACATCCCTACCCATCCTATGCTCCAACAGTCTCAACCCCTTAACACTCATATCCCTACTTATCATCTACCACAACAACCTACCCAGCTTCAAACAACATATTCATTATTCCTATTATTCAAAGTAAACCTCCATGCAACAATCCCAACCTACATATCCACACAAATTAATCATTATCTTATCAAACCATTCCGCAAACATCCTATCCACAAACTTATCAACCACTCTTATCAGATGCTTCCTCAAATACCCACACACCCATAAACACATCATTTTCCTTATCAAACTACTTTTCAAACCACACAACCAATCCAATCTCAACCTTACAACACCTCGAGTGATTCAATTTCACGCCTTAATGAATCGGTTAGCTAGTTTAGAAACCCTTACCGTACCACCCAAGAACACCTTATCCTATGAACAAATTTGTAATGAACCGATTCATCCATCGGTTCCAATTAAACCCTATCCCCCTCATTGGAAGCTTCTGCATTTAATAAGTTCAACAATAAAGAAGATCCCCAACAACATCTCCTCACATTTAAACATGCATGTTGTCTCATTGTGCATGATCATGATTTACTTCTTCGCACTTTCCCCATGTCTTTGTCTGGTCCCATCGGGTTGGACTGGTACATAGTATCCCATGACATTCCTTATTATCTTTCACTCAACTTGCATAATTGTTCTTAGAACACTTTTCTATCAATATCACATGCAAGACCACTATCGCTGATCTATATACCATTCGACAGTATGAAAACAGAGCCCATCGCCGACTTCGTCGCACGATGGCATGTTGTTATAAACCAACTATCCTTCACTATCCCACAAACCAAACTCATTGACTTATTCTCACGTTTGTGTGCCAAACATATATCATCCACTTTGCAGATCCAATCATTGAACCTTTGATGAAGCTTTCACAATGGCTCATAAGCTTCAAAACCCATGCCATTGAGCAAGGTCATCTTAAATTAAGTTCAACTAAATCAAAAATTGAATCCACGAAACCATTCACACATAATGGTGAGTTCAAGACTGCGGCCAACACTGTGGTCATTAAACCCTCATCCCCATCTACACCAAGCACATGGTCTCAACAACAATCTTCTCAATCAACATCCAATTACATTCCTTTAGGAGAATCATACAGTTCATGTATTTGATAAGTTGATGAGTGTAAACTCTATCCAACTACCTCCCATACGACCCGTAGACAACTCACAAGCCAAGCCTATTTGGTATCACGAGGCCCACTTTTGTAAATATCATCGAGTTAAAGGTCATGACATTGAGAGATGTTGTTCCTTCAAAGATCGTGTCCAACAACTTGTAAATCAAGGGGATATCCAAATTGATACCTCCACTATGCAAACTAATCAACCACCAACAAATCACGTCACCCCCTTTACATCTCAACTATCAAATGCTTGTATGGTTGACATTGTCAATCAAGATCTTATCTCATCACCAACTCCACATGTTCCCACGAGTGGACATTATTCCCACCTCTTATTCAAAACCTGTAACACACCTACATCAACTTTCACTACTTATGTTGAACCTATACCTTCTCCTATCCTTGCCACATCCACATCAAATTCAACTATATCATCCATTTCCGCCACTTCAAACATACCCCAATCTATCACATTAGATTCATCCTTAGCACTTATTTGGCTCCACTCATATCCACACATATCCCTATGTCTCTCACACCTATTCATTCACCGACATCTTCATCAAATACACCTGTTACTACACCTACATTACTCACAACCATCCCAACAAAACTCAGTTCTACAACATGCACCCTTATAACCCTATCTTCAACATCAATCCCTTTATCAAAAATATCATTCTTACCCCTTGAAACATTTATGAAACAACCAGTCCATCTACTTCTACATCTGAAAATGCTCCTGCATTTGTTACATTACCCTTACCCATAAGGTCTACTCCATCGGTCATCACATCACTCACATCTCCACATATTCCAAAAGTGTCTACATCTTTATCTATCCCAACAACCCCTATACCTATCATATCAACAAGTCCACCTATCTCTACCTTGCCCGTGGCCACATCACCCAGTCTACCCCAATATTCTTTACCCAATCCTCCTATCACATCAATCAAATCCTCTCGATCTGCAACCCTACCAAATATACCCCTTGAATCACCTATTGAACCAACACATCCACCTAAATCAAATAAAGATGTTTTACCTTCTCCCTCTAAAAAATCATCTCTTTCCATGCCCAAATCGAAACAATCCATGTCTCACATAGATATCATTAATCGCATCATACAAACACCTATATCTTCATTAACATCTTCATCTTGTTTTAGGACATTTTCTCCATTAATAACCACACCACCACTATCAGATCCTCGGTTGAAATTATTGTCATCCCTGCTAGAGGTAAATCTTCTCGGTCAAAGTCTAAGGCTGGGGAAAACATCCCCGATAGTCCCCTGCACATCCACGAAACATTTAGATTTTCCCTCTTCTCAACAATCCAATGCCACAACATCCATGTCAGGATCAATTTTCCATCTACAACATCTTGCAATAATCAATCCACATCCAAACAATATCATCCTTCAACCAAATTTGATTTGTCCTCCAAAACACAAAATTCACACATCCAATCTACATCTACATTTTCTCCTAACTCCAAGTGAGACATCCTATCAAAACCCATAAGAGTTACCTTCCCCATGACACTTCAATGGGGTCATACACAGAACATTTTTGACATTTAACTCAAACATCTACCATCAAACTTCCTCCTATTAAAGCCTTTAATCCCTATGGTCCCAAGCCATCATGGTTCAATCCTAATTGTAGTTGTGCTTATCATCGTACCCTAGGTCATGACATCGAACATTGTAAGGCCTTTTGGTCAATCGTTAATAACCTTATTGAGAAAGATGATTTCCTCATTCAGGGGAAAGTTCCTTCTCTATCTACCTTGAATCCAATCCATATCCCATCTGGCAGATCTCCCATTATCCCTCCATCCACATCATCCCTTAATATTCATCCAGCCCATGTCATTCCTCCTAAGGAATGCCCGCCATTGTTCATCAATGCCGCTTATCTTGCTAAACACACTTGTGGTCTCGATCATTTACCCCATCCAAATCTAAAACAATCTCATCTAAGCTCTTTGACATCCTTTACCTCCTTCACATTTAACCCATTGGGGGAATAATCTTCCCTCGCCCTTGAACATCTCATCTGTACAACCCCCTTGTTACTAGGGGACTTCGCTCTTTGACATTTTTTTATCTACCTTATTCACATCCATTCAATCTAAATTAATTATATCCAAATTCTCATCTCATTCTAAGTCCTCCTTTGAGGCCATATTTGTTCTTTTATGTTTGTGCTCCTTTTGGGAGTATCATCTTTTTCATTGAAGCCCTCCTTTGAGGCCATGTTTGTCTCTCCATTGAGGGACCTTTTTCTACATTTGTGTCTCTTTTGGGGCACCATCTATTTCGAAGTCCACCATTGTGGCTATATGTGTGTCTTTGGACACATTTTTTTTTTCAAAGCCCTCCTTTGAGGCCATATTTGTCTCTCCATTGAGGGACCTTTTTCTCTAAGTCCACCTTTGTGGCTATATTTATGTCTCTTCTGGGGCACCATCTATTTTGAAGTCCACCATTGTGGCTATATGTGTGTCTCTTTTGGGACATCATTTATTTCATCAAGCCCTCCTTTGAGGCCATTATTATCCTTCCATATTTGTGTCTTTCTTGGGGCACATCATTTATTTTCATCTAAATCCACCATTGTGGTCATATGTTAGTTTTATTTCCTACTTGGCTATCATCTCATCTTATTACAACTACATTGTCTTATCTCTCATGGTGGTAAACCAGAGATGGAATCTCTTAATGCATTGCACTTGTGACCAATCTACTGTTAGCATATCTACCAATGAGAACTTAGTTACATCCTTAGATTGTTCTACCATCTTTATCCCCTTCCATTTATCACTATAATAATCTGACTTATGTGGTCCGCCTTCACTACTTTGATGTGATCCTGTAACCATTACATCCATTACCTTCTCATTCTCCTATTGCAGCCATGCGAAGGGTCCAGGTGTCTCTTGTACATTCCTTATCCCCTCTTAAGTGGTTTACTTAGCTATTCCCAGCTCTCCCCATGTGAAGCTCAAATTCATGTATGTAAAAGGCAAAATCAAAGTTATAAAAAATAGACTGATCCCTCGAAGGACAGTTATTCATACAAAAAAAGAAAAAAAAAAAAAAAGTATACAAATCAAAATCAAATCAAAATCAAAAGAAATAGACCGATCCCTTGAAGGATGGCTATCATATTATTCTTGTCATCTATATTATGTATAAAGTAGACCATACCCTCGAAGGATGGCTACTCTATTATTATGGCATCTGGAAGGTTTTCCGCATTGATCAGCCTTCCTTTTATCAATATTTTCTGAAAGCTTCCCGCATTGATCAAGCTTTTCTATTATTGTTCTTTCCCTTTCCCAGAGTTGGGGCATAGACTTAAGGAACACCACTTTTGGAGATCCCTCTTCCCAGTGTACAAGTCACATCTTTGATCCTTTGTCATGTCAATATTAGGATTATGAGCATCCTTCATCCATATTTCCCTCATGATCTTTTGGTATAACTAACTATCGTTGGTTATGTTTACTTTTTGTTATGGATACAAGTGCAATGCTTGAGTGGTAACCTTTCTTGTTTATCTCAATCGATTTGAAACATAGTTTCCCTGTACACCCTTGCTACAACTATGTTCCATTCATCTCATCCATATCATCTTTTATAAAAATCATATCAAATTTCACACTATGAATTTTATATCTATCCATCATATCCATGAATGTGTTTGCAAATACACTCTTCGGTTTGTGAATTCTACTTGATCACCATTTGGTTTGTGAATCCTACTTGAGGGTCCTTCTCAAGGTGAGTTCGTTATCCTGTAGCTCCTTATCTCTCAACATGTTCAACACCATCTTTGATCCATTGATCCTCACTCTCCATGTCCACTCATCACCATTTGTCTCCACATCATCCTTCTCACCTTTTTGTCCCCTTGCACGATGCTAGATATCTTACTGTCTTTCCTCTTGAGTTTCTCTTTTCTCTTCCACTTTCGGTTTGACAATCTTGCTTAACCATCCATATAGCCAGAGAACCTTAGTTAAGGTATATCTTCTTCCTTGGATCCTCCCATTGTAGAAGCTTCTCCACCATTTCCTCTTTCAACAGATGACAACCACCACCACAAATGTCTTTCCACTCTTCCTTTTCGCTTAACACTCTTGCATCATCACTACCACGACGTGGGCATCCCAGTTAAGGATTGCCCTTACACTCTCCATCTACATTGCATATGTTCCTCCATCCATTCATGTCACACCCCTCTGTTTCCTTGTTATCACATTGTTATCACCTCCTTTCATCTCTTGTTCCATTTTGGTATACACTGCTTAGTCTTTTCATCATTATTCTTCTTCTTCGGTTTGGTGATCCTACTTAACCATCTCCGTCACAAGGAAATCTTACTTAAGAGTTTCTCTTAAGAATGGTTGGTCATCTGATCCTTCCATCTCCCATCATCTCTTCATCATCTTCTGTCTCCGCCTCTCATCATATCCATCCATTCCAACCAACCCTTCCACACCTACATCCGATACAATGTTGTCTTTCTCCTTCCATATTGTCACTGCCGGTTTGGTGATCTTACTTAAATCCTCTACGGCATGGTGATCTTACTTAAGAGTCCCTCTTAAGCATGATTTGTCATCCTGCACTCCCCCACTACCCCACATTCTCTCCATCTACATTTTCTGGCATTCCCCATCATCACATCCTCTCACCTCCTCTTTCATTCTCGCAAACACCACTTCCTACTGGTCCCTTGTTCATCTCCATCATCCGTCATTGGGTAATCTTACTTAACCGTTGCTTCTCCATTCATTTCATGTCTTGTTTCTTCATTTCTCTCTCATCCATTCTCATCCACTGCATCCTCTCCTCATCTTCATCTTCCTACACATCGTTATCCCTCCTTTCTTTACTCTTTTCACTCCATCTTCTAGAGTTCTCCCACATATCTACCCCCATACTTACATGTCATTGTCATTGATCTTCTCCTAACATTCTTTCATCATATCCTTTGTTTCCGCGTGCTAGTAATTATCGGTGGACTTCTCCTAAAAATCACTCATCCCCATTTGCACATAACCTGAATCCTTTTCTTTGACCTCCTCCATTCTATCTTCATTCCTTCCTTCCTCTGTGTCCTCTGATCATTATCGGAGGACTTCTCCTAACGTCCCTTCATTGGCATTCCCCTCCGTTCTTCATTTACTTTCTCCCTTGTCTTATCTTTTGTCCCATCTTTTCCTACTGATCATTATCGGTGGATTTCTCCTAACATCCATTCACTGGCATTGCCTCTCCTATCCCATCCTTTCTTTTTCCTCGCCACCTCTCCATCTTCCATTCTTCCTTGCCAATTTCTTCATTGTCTTCATCATACACCTTCTCTCTATTTTCTCGTCATCAACATATCCTCATCTCATGCATCTTTGTTTCTTTTCCAATCGATGTCATTCCTTCCCTCAAGTTTCTCTTTACGTTCCTTATGCTTCCACTCTTTACCAAATATCTTCATTCTTGGTTCACTTCCTTCAGCATAATTTTCTTTGTTGTCTTCTCCTCCTTTCTGATCTTCATCTTATTTTACTTCCTCTTTATCGTCCTCTCCCCATTTTACCTCACACTTCCTCCTTACTTCCCCATCAAAAACCTGACTCTTCAGCGTTATCCCATTTCCTTTATCATCTCATCATCCACATGCATTTCCATGCGGTCAGTTCCATATTCTTTGCCTTGGATTTCCTCACTATGATCTGTTTCCTTCAATTTTCTTTGCTCTATCATCTCTTTCATTTTCCATTACCTCTCTATGTTTTCCTCTGCTCCAATCTTCATCACATCTTTCATTTTAAATAACTCTCTCCTTTTTCATGATTTCATCCTCTGCTCTGTTCTTTTCTTGTCTTCTCTTTGTTTGTCCTTTTTCATAATCCTTCTTTGTTATCTTCTTCCTCCCCTTTCACTCTTTATTTTCTCCTCTTCCGTCTCCATCCCTCTATTGCATGTCCTTATCACCTTCATATTCAATCTTTCTTGCTCTTCTCATAATCAACCAATCCTCCTGTCTATTCCCTTTTCTCTTTCTCAACATCCCTTACATTTGGCATTCATAGTCAATGCCGATGTTTCTCCATTTATGTATCATTATCTATCCCTTTCATTACCGTTCTTGTTCTTCTCTTTGCCACATTGACCTCTTCTCTTTTTGAGAACCCTGTCACATCTTTTATCTTCGTCAGTCCTCTCGTAGGGACATCATCATATCCATTTCTAAGAATCTCTTCCCATCTTCTTTTGACATTTTTGTCTTGGAAGATACCATAATGGACATCACCTATCTAATCTTGTTCTCTTCCTTGAATATTTTCTCTTTTTTTTTTTCAAAAAAGTATCTCTATCACGCTTACGAAGAAATAAGACTTTTTGTCTTCTTCACCTCTAATTTGCTAACACTTATGCATCATTCTTATAAAACATGATTGCCATCATATTTATTATCCTTTTAAGGCATTTTATCTCATCCTTCTATCTTATTTGCTCATCATATCCACATTTATGAGTATTCCAGATATCTTATTTCAATTCTATCTATGTCTTATGTTGGGGCACCTTTTCATCCTTGTACTTGTCAACACATAACTCACTTTGTGTCTTTTTGTGCCCTATGTTGGGGCATCATTATCTTCATCCATGTCCCTTTTGGACGCATGATTTTTCACACGATTCCTCACAGACAAAGGATTGTGCACATCTTTCGCATTTAGTTGCACATATTTTGATGTTTTCCATGATCATTGGTCATCTTGGTTTACATCCATCTGTGCAGTGGTCTTCACCCACTCATTGGTCTGTAGAACGTTGTCGTCTGTCTCTGTTGAGACCACAATTTTCCTCTACCGATGTGATATTGGAGTCACCGCCATACCTTTTTTTTTTTTATTGCGATCCTTTTTTTTTGCCTAGGGCATCTTGCCTTTGGTCATGTCTTCATCCATCCTCGGACACATCTTTCATCTAACCCTTTTTTTTTTTGTCTCGTGGCTTGCTATCACAAACCACTCAACAAAAAGGGGCAAATGTAGACACCTATTTTCGGTATAGCGCCCCCCCGACATCTTATATTCACATAATTTCCATCCCTGCTTCTCTTTATCTTAAATTAAATAAAATCTTATCTATTTGTTCATATTATTTGATTGATTATCAATGGGCTCCGTATGGACCCATTTGATAATTCAATTTTTGGAATCATCCCCATCTCTCACAAATTATTTAATTCAAAATGCACCCATCGACACCTTCTTTTTAAAATGAAATCTTTATCTCACCCTCCCATTCAAATCATGTCCCCCACTTTGCCTAATAAGTCAAATTATGGGACCCACATGATCACATCACATCCCTAACTCAGGTTACTTTACTACACCTTGGGTATCATCTAACTGCAAGTTAGTCTCATATCTAAGCTATAAATATGGGGTTTTCCCCATATTTAGAAAAAGAAGAGGAGACATTTTCAAGAACCAGAATGGAAGACTTAGAAAAGAAGGATATATTTTTAAAAAGAAGAAGGAGAAATCTCTGACAGTGTCTCTTATCTTGCCATCTTGATGCCCGGTTCATTTCCATAGCAGGACATGAGCTAAGTACTCTTGTTATTCCATTTCTTGTCATTTTTACTGTTGTTCACGATCTAATTATCTTTATCGACACGGGGTTGACATCCTCCAAGGGAGTTGAAATCCTCTTGGAACCCGGCTTTGTCAGGAAACCCCGCATATTGTGTTCTAATCTTATCTGGTTTAATTTTGTAGATCTAGCTTCTTGATATCATGTATCTGCTTTCTTTGCACCCGTATCATCCATCTCCATCTCCAAGGTACTAAGCCCTTGTATATGATGCTTTAGTGACAATGAACAACTTGATACCCCAATTAAGCATTTTATGGATATCTCTACTTCTCCAAATCCTACACAAAGGTAATTTATGTGTCTACCTTGTGCTCCACAAGTTATGCTTCAACAATTATTTATATGTAATCTCATGTCTCTCTCTCCACAACTATATGTTGATACGAAAAATACATCATTGTAAGAGCATTAATGTTAATGTTTATTGTGACTACCATAGCTTTATTAGGCACCTCACTGATTAATGTGATAAGCTTCAAAATGTTATACAAGATCTTATTGATACAAATGTAATTGAATGGGATGAGTCCACTAAATCTTGATAACGATTCACTTCCTAATCCAACCACTAATAAGTCTTCTTTATAAGTTCCCAATGCTCATCATGTGATACCACCTACACCATATTACAATCACCCCATCATACACTACTCATGGATCTACTTCACCTAGTACCTCTCTCATGCCTTCTTTGGCATACATCACTACTAATGTACCACTTGCATTCAAGTCATATTCCTTGGCACAATTAAGGCTTGAGTTTACATGTCCTTTAAAAATTACTTCACCTCTTCTCCTCTATTGATATTTTGGAGCTTAATTGCTTCATATTAGCATGATTTATTAACTTGCTGAAATACACAAGAAGCGGTGTCGATCGGTGACCGATCTGAGTCACCTAGGGACTGGTATGGGTTAGGAAAGGAGGAATTAAAATCAGTTTCTGTGCGTGAAAACTTTATTTAAGTCATCGGAATTAGATCTAATCTTTGGTATAAAGTTGATATAATGGTTCTAAATGCATAGCTAAGGTGCCTTAAGTTTTTATATGCTTATATAAGGTTAAAATATAGAGTTAGAAGTATGATTGTGAATTATTGATCATAATTGTAAGAAGAAATTCTTTGGGAGAAAAAGAGAAGATTGTGAGAAAGAAAGTAATATACATCCAAGAGGTGTGAAATATTACATATCTTCATAGTATATTATCTTGTAAATATTTGATTAATATATTTTTGTTTCTTGGTGGACGTAGCCCACATAAGGTGAACCAAAGTTATATATTGTGTATTTTTATTCGGTTTATTTCCGTATTTATTATTTGTATGTTTAGATATGAATATGTGTTTATAGAACTGGTGTGATTAACCCCAACAATTGATATTAAATATTTTTTTGTTTTAGGGTTTTGTGTGTTGATAGATTTACTCTTAGAGGGATTTATGATTGAGTGGGAGCTAAAATAATGGAACAAGATGAAAAATATAGAGTTGAAAAATTTGATGGCCGGAATTATCAATTATGGAAGATCAAGTGGAATATTATTGTATAAGAAATATCTATAGTTACTATTGGATGAGAAGGCAAGACCAACAAAGATGACTAATGAAGAATGGAAAATTCTTGACGAGATAGGCTCGAGATCTATAAGATTGAGCAGCGAGATTTTTGTGGCTTCGAATATTATCAAAGCAGCAACCATGGTAGAGATGATGAAATCTTTAGCTAATTTATATGAAAAACCTAGTGCTTGAATAAAGTTAATTTGATGAAGAAATTACTTAATTCAAAGATGCAAAAAGGTGAATTTGCATAAAGTCATTTGAATGATTTCCATTCTATGTAAATTAATTAAAATGAGTTAGTATTCCATTTTATGATGAAGTGAAAGAAATTTTATTTCTATGCTCTTTGTCGAGATAGTTGGGATACCTTGGTAATGGATGTTATAATACAACATCTACTTCTAATATTTTAAAGTTTGATGATGTGGTTAGTATAACCTAAATGAAGAAATATGTAGAAAAAGTAAATGAGAATTATCATTTGGTAATGCTTTGAATGTAGAAAGTATGGGAAGGAATAATGAGAGATCCAAGAGCAAGACTAATGGGAAATTAAAGTCTAAGATTGGTAGATCTAAATCCAGAGGTAAAGGAATAACTCTGCTAGAATTGTGGAAAGAATGGACATGCAAAGAAGGATTGTTGGTTCAAGGTAAAAACAAAGTTTCAAAAGAAATGTTTAAGGAAAACAAAGAGAATGTTCGTAGAAAGGTAAAGAGGAAAATGTTTCATCTTCCGAGGTAATGTAAGATGCACTTATTCTCTCCTTGGATAAAAAAATTGAATCATGGGTTTTAGCTTGAAGCTTCTTTCCATGTTACCCTAATAAGGGTTATTTAATAAATTATGTCTAGGGTAATTTTGGGCATGTTTATTTAGGAGATGATGAACCATGTAATATTATTGGTAAAGGAGAAGTTCATCTAAAATTACAGAATGGAAATACATGGATATTGAAAGATGTGAGGCATGTGCAGAGCCTCAAAAGAAATCTTATTTCTGCAGGACAACTAGGTGAATTTGGTTACATGGTTACATTCACAGCTAACTCTTGGAAGGTTACCAAGGGATATATTGTTGTAGCAAGAGGAAAGAAGGTAGGAATATTGTATTTATCTATCTCGTATTACGATTCATTTTTGTGTTATCTACTTGATTCGAGATGCAAGCATGTGGCATAATCGTAGGCCATATGAGTCAAAAAGGAATGTAGATCTTAAAGGCTAAGGGTAATTTATCATATTTGAAAGATGTAGATCTTGATTTATGTGAGCATTGTATCTTTGGAAAGTAAAAGAGAGTGAGATTTATTTAAGTAGGGTCAATAAAGAAGGATTAAAATTGGAGCTTGTGCACTTAGATGTGCGGGAGGACTAGACAAGTAGCTTCTCATGGAGGATCCCAATATTATGTGAATTTCATTGATGATGCCACAAGAAAGGTATGGGTTTATTGTATTAAATGTAAATATGATGTTTTTGAGACTTTTAAAAGATGGAAAGCCCTTGTGGAAAATGAATCAAATTCAAAGTTAAAATTCCTTAGATATGAAAATGGTGGTGAGTATTGTCAGCAAGGCTTTCAATGATTATTGTTCAGTGAATGGAATACGCAGAGAAAGAATGGTTCCTAGAACACCACAAGAGAATGGTGTTTCTAAAAGAATGAACAAGACAATCATGGAATATGTAAGAAATATGAGGATACATATTGGATTACCCTTGCAGTTTTGGATAAAGTGAGACATGATGATTTATTTAATTAATAGTGGGCCTTCAAGTGCACTAGATGGTGGAATACTAGAAGAATATTGGAGTGGAAAATAGGTAGATATTTCTTTTCTTAGAGTATTTGGTTTAGAAGCTTTTTTGTATATTGATAAAGAAAATAGGAAGAAGTTGGATGTTAAATCAAAGAGATGTACTTTTATTGGTTATGGTTCTAGTGATTTCGGATTCTGATTTTGGGATTTAGGAGATTCTAAGATTGTTAGGAGTTGTGACATTGAATGGAATGAAAAGAGAATGTACAGGGATCAAGTTTTGGTACCAAAGGATGAACCGGTTGAAAATTTTGTTGATGAAAATGCATTTTAAGATTTAAAAGTAACACTCTACAAGCCCACACAAGTAACCAAGTTCGATTAACACCGGATGACGCGGTTTCTGAACTAACATTTGTTAGTGTTAGCATATGTATTTGCACACATGAAAATGACATGCAATAATAAGGGAACAAAGTCCCTCCTCAATGAAGGTGAGGATGCCTTTATTGAAAACCAAAACAATATTTACATTTGTACATTCAAAATTATATGTGGGGGTGTTTTGGAACATCAAATGGAAAGAAATGTGAATGAGGGAGATGGAATGGAATGAAGGAAAGAAATGGAAAGGAATGAATGGAAGGAACATGCAATAACTAGGTAAAAGTAGAGCCTAATATTACATAGAGGAAAACAATGAATAACTAACTCAAATAAATCAAAGTTTGAATCAACTAAACAAGAATAAGTAAAAGGGAACACACATGAGCTTGTAAATCTTAGAGCTTGATCACTTTGTTAACATGAACAACATATTAATAGTGTTGAAAATAATATCAAGACAATATTCACATAGCAAGATTTAAACACTAACATATAATGAAAATAAGAACATCAAATGCTACAAGAGATAATGAATGGGACACAAAGTTCATATTTCATTAACTTCAAAATGTCTTCACAAAAGAACACCAAGTTTCTTTCTTGAAACAAAGCTTGCACACAAAAGTATTTTCTTCTCCTCTCCCAAAGTCACCCTTACAAATGAGCCTCTGAATTCCTTTTATAACCCAAAATTTGGTTACAAAGTAGTTAGGTTTTACATGAACATTAAATAGGGCATCTTAAATGAATTTGAATTTTTCAACCAACTTTTAAAAAGTAAATTGAAAATAGAAATCACTTAAGTTATCAAAAATTTACCAAAAGTGAGTTAAACAATAACATCACTTTATAAATAAAAGCAATGGGAACATGTGGACCCCACTTAAATGAATTATACACACACATAGACATTCTATTCAACAATGCGCTACCTAGATCAAAACACTTAGGATCGGTGCCTTATCCATTGGGCCAAGAGTCCGCCTATCCTAGTTGTATTTGGAAATGAACTCATTGATTGTGTTCCACAATCCTCTAGATGACAAGAGAGATGAGCTTGAAAACTTGAGAAATTCATCCAACTCTCCATTTGAGAAACATCTTAGCATGAGTAATTTTTTCTTTATTAAAATTTCCATTTGAATTACACACAATTCTCCACATGCTCTAAATAGCTTTCAATAGTGAATTATTCATTTTTCGTGAGACCGTACTCATTACACCACCTTGGCTTATCAAAGTAAGCTCTTGATCTTTCACCGGTGAGAAGATATTCTAAGATTCGAGATTTCAATTCACTTCGGAGTTATGTCTTTTGTCTTTGTCACCATCTTGAAGTGTTTCCATTACGATCCGCTCACGATCATCCAATTTGAGAACACTCAACTTTAAGACTAGCCAATGAAGTATCACACCCACTTGCTAAGCGAGAGATGCTAGGGACATGCTTGAATGATGTGGCCTTTCTTGATGATCTTCAAAAATGCACTTGTCATTGGTTCTCATTTTTCGATAAATAGATCCACCACAATGATCAAGTGAAGACAATTGATGTAGAAAAGATTATCTTATTATTGATATTTCCAATAATTATGGATTTTGAATTTGAAGAGACCTTTTCCAATAGCTATGACCTATACCACATAATGAGGAAGTCATAGGTGACCCATTGGTACTATCGAGAAGTGTCGATTTCATAAAAATGATATTGAGAGCTCATAATTTGAGGTCACTTCCACTTGATTTCGGAGTTGTTGGAGTTGAATCACCACATTCTGCAATTGTTGTAGTGGTTCGTGCAAGTGATGAAAAATTTGAGATTTGAGACTTTGGGAAGGCTACCATGCATGAGAGACTTTCAGACACACTGGGAAAATGACTACCATGCATCGTGGAGACCGACTTATGCCAACATGTCGAGGTTGGTGTTAACTTTAAATCTTACTTTGAAAGAAGATTTAAAGTCAACTTACAAATTTTATTCGAGATTCGATGCCCGAAAGTGTTTAAGAGTTTGATTAAGGAATTCTAAACTCTGAAATTTGTACTTTTGAGATTCAAAGGTTTTCCTTTTGGGGTTAAACCTAGAATAAAAATCTTATTTTGAAAATGAAGATGTTAAAGTCACTTACAAATTTTTTAATTTGTGATTTTTAACTGGATGCCCAAATTTTGGAAAGTGGGTTTAAGAGTCTATTTGCTATTTTAAGAAAATTCTTCTTAGAGTTCTAAAGTCTAAAAGTCTGAAATTTTTGTTTAGAACTTTGGAATTTGGTTTTGATTCCAAAATTTTCCTTTGGGGGAGTAAACTCCAAATAGAAATTTTGAACTTCAAACTTTTGGGTTTTAGAGTCTTTTGTTAACAATCTTTGTCTCTTTAAGAAAGTTAAAACTGAAATTTCTAAATTTTAGACTTCGAGGTTTCGGACTTCGGAGTTCTCTTTCGAGCATTAATTTTGGGTTTTTTAACTCGAGTTTTTACCGTCATTTTCAGAAACTCGAACTGATTTTTGGGCATTCTTTGTAAATTCATTCTTCAAATTTTGTTTGGATTATTTCCTTTTGGGATATTTTGGGATTTAAAAGTCCTTTTTGCTTTTTAAGAAAACCCTTGACATCGATGTTCCTTGAAAGTTTCTAAAACTCCAAAAATCCAAATGTGTAATTTCAGATTGCACTTACTTGCTTTCCAGTGCCTTTGAAATTCTTCAATGGATTTTCACAATTTCAGTTCTTGTTTGAAGTTGCCAGAAATTTAGAGGTTTGTTAGTCGAAACTTTAAGTCTCATGTTAGAATTTGGAATTTGCTTTCGGAGGTTGGTCTTTTAGAGTTCGGAGGTTTGTTGTTTTGGAGTTTGAAAGATGCCAAGTCAAGTTTTGGGAAGAGAGGACTTCAAACATCCGTTGTTTTGAGTTTTGGAGGTAATTTCTGATTAGATGCCTATTTCAACCTTTGGAAAAGACTTGTTCAAACTCCCTTGTTTACATTGAGGAATATGCCATGATTTCTTACTAGAATAAAACTATCCTAACAAGAAATTGGGATAAAGAATATGAGTTATGAATTTGTCAAGGGTCATGATGAAGAGCTACTTGGCCAAGAGTGTCACCAAGTATGCCACGATTTCACTAGAAGACCATGTATCGATGAAGAACTTCATCCAAAGACCATGTAGTGAATAATATTATTATATTATTGAGTAGAGTTTCAGGCCTTGCCTCTGCAAAATAATTTCAGGAATGGATGTTCTTATACATTGCCACCATTAAGAAAAACAAGGAATTCATATGATGGGGAGAGCATATCAAGCAGCTCCATTTGCTTTCAATTAAGTAAGGTTTTGTCTTCAAAGAAATTTTACATGACCTCTTTCTTAGTCTATGCTTCTACATTGCTTTATGAGAGATTTTACTAAGTTGAACACTAAAGCAAATCTATGATTTTTATCCTCAACTTACAATGGATGAGGGAAGAAGACACTTCGCAAAATCAATGATGCCTTCTTCACCATTATCCTTTATTTTTTGATAAGGATTTGTATAATCAAAGGATTTCAGATGAAGCCTTCAAAGAAGTACGTGAGTGGGGAGCTATTTACCTGTAGTTTCCTACATTCACATACATTGGATTCCTGGTTTTGTAGGTGCTCCTAGTAAGCTGCCAAGATGTCCTACAAACAAATGGGTTTTGTTGGAATTGGTTCAACAATTTCTAGACTACCATAAAATCTAGAACAAATGACACAAGGTGGGAGTCTAGTTTCCCATTTCAATCAGCAGATATACTTGTGCAAGTATTTACAAGGTGAAGAATGTGGATGTAGAAATGTCAAAAGTGACCTTGCGAACATTTCATCCTTGAACCAATTTCAATTACTGGGGAAAATTTAGTGAAACAAGTTTATCCAGTTCTCATGTACCCAGTTAGAGGACATTTGGATTCATTGTCGAGATGAGTTCATTATCCGAAATGGGAATATGAAAGGTTGACCCTGGATGAGGTTTGATAGTTTGGGATCACAGAGATTCCAAAGGAAATGGAGGATGAAGAGGAAGTATTGGATGCAGTTTACAAAGATAACAATGTTGCCAATCAACCATTTCCATGGATTGATTGGTATGTAGAAGAATGTTGTAATACTAAGGAGAGGGTAGGGCCCATTTTATAGAGGACATATAATTGGTTGGCTACCTTGGGAATTTCACCCAAAGGGTTAGATAAACCTATAAGAACAAAATCCCAATCAACAATGAGTCTTCCAACACCTACTAAAGGGAAGATGTCTATCCAAAGGGCCCATATAGTCCCTAAGAAGATTTCATTCATTGTTGGAAGTTCCTCTCTCTCCAAGGCTCTTGCTTCCAAGGATGTGTCTCTAGTAATACCAAGCATCAAAAAAATGTTGAAGTCACCGATTCTTCAAGTTTATCACGAATCTCTCATCCTCTCCTTCCTTACCATTATCACTTCCTCCATCACTTCCTTCCACTTATACACTCATTTATTCATTTCCATCCCCATCCATGGCCCATGTATTTTCATCTCTTCCTGTCCTCTCAATAGGGGAGATGATTAGGTCTCCCATTTCTACCTCACTTCCTCTACAACTTTCATTTCCCTCCATCTCATCTTCTAGCCTTATTGTATCCACCCCTGGGGATATTCTCACTTCCACCCCTTCTATCATTACTACCTCCATTCCTGTTCCAACTAATGTTACCAGTGCCATTGTATCATCTAGTACTCTAGGTATTAAATCATTCATTCCACTTCCATCAACATCTGCTATACCAAAATGGCTTTTTGCTGACTCCGAAACAAAAGAAGAAAGTACCTCTGGTGGATGTTATAGATCTAAGTGTGTTAGAACCTACTCCAAGGAGACAAGCCAAGTGGCCAAAGATCATCTCCATCCTATCAGTGAACCAATCAGGAGAAAGGGTTGTGGAAATTGCTACCCCTATCAAGGGAAAACTAAGGAAACTATCACAACATTTGACTACCAAATTTCTAGATTTTCACTAGGAAAAGCAACACATGAAGGGGCCAAACAAGATGTGAAGACGACTCTTGTAAATTTTTGGAGAAGTATGACAAAGACAAAGCTTCTAAGGATGAACTAAAAGAAAAATTTGAGCAGCTCACTGCCCTATTGAGAAAGGTAACACAACCTACTCCATCCACTGATATTTCAACTACACTGCTCTAACAATTTCTTCCTGTAGACACCAAAATTGGGTCACACTCCCCTTGGTCCCCTTTTGAATAACCGACTTAAACATACTCACCCGACATTAGGCCCCTTTCACCCCATATTAAACATTAATTTAATTATCCACAATTAATTTAATACTCACCCTCACTCCATTTATTAATTTAATTACTTTAATTAAATGGATGCACACCTCACCTAGACACTTCACCATAGACCTATTCATAGCATGTTTCCATAACTAACTAAGACTTAGTATAACCCTAAAAGCACATGCCTATTATTCCTCTAACCATATTCTTGCGTATCTAAGCGCAACGTTCCATTTAGACCCGACACCAACTAGAAAAGCTGGAAAAAGATAGCCAATATCTTCTATTTTAGGCAACCTAGGATAATTCCACCTTAACCGACACCAATCAACCCGAAACCAACACCGGTCACCCTAAACTATCGTCGGTTACCATATAACCATTTTGGTAACCTTGTTTTGTGAGGTTGGCCACATTATCAAGTTTTGGGAGCAAAGGAGATCTGCATGCAAGAAAGAACCAGAGCTCTTTCACACATCCAAATAGCCATAGCCAACACAACCATTGATGTGAATATTTTTGCATTCATGGTAACATTCTGGGAAGCACTGCCACTTCACTGATCTCCATTTCACCTATCAATCATCACCACCACCTAGCCATTGAACCTGCATAGCAAGTAAGTGTGTTTCTAACCTACACCATTTCATTTCTATTCAATTTATAAGGGTTCTTCACCTTTGTTTATAAACCACCATTTATATTTTTACCTCACCACTATTTCCTTCATGTGAACCCGACCATTCCCATCACTCATAACCATTTTAATCACCTTTGTCCATTCTTGAGTACCTCTGAATATTCCCAACACCTCCAAATACCTAAACCAACTCCTTACCATATTTGATTCAACCTCAGAAAAATCCCCAAAACCATGAACTATTGAGTTATTATCAGCCCGCCTTAACCATCGTCGATTCTTACTAAACAATCATCGATCATACCACTGACCGATGTACGTATCTATATTTGGCAATTTCTAATATCAGATCCCTATAACCTTTTTCCAAGTGACCCGTAACCCGACCTAACCTCTAAGCACCTCGATTACCTACCCTACTTCCAGATCTAATCATAGCCTAGCATGTTATATTAGATTTGCTTATTGTATTTGGATGAGATACCTAAATCATATCAACTATAGTAGGATTTTATTTATTTACATTATTTCTTACATTAAATTGTATTAAATAGTGGGTTGATTGCCACCGAGGAAGTATCATACTTCCTGGATCTAGCACACGCTAGGCATCCTCTGACATATATTGTTTAATTATTTCTTGTGGTCTTATTTTGTATTTCAGGTAGTTCCTCCTATCCAAAAGGAAGCTCTCATAGTCAAAATTGGATCAAGAAGGCGAGAAACACAAGCAAGCAAACTCCAACCGACCATCACAATGTATTCCTCCTTGACCCTACCCTTATCTTTCACCTAAAAATTTAAAGAAAATGGTGAAACATTTTGGCACGCCCGGTGGGACCCATCCGGGGTTCCTTGCATTTTATTCATTCCTAGGTGAAAATTGTGTGTTTTTTTCCCTTCTGAAAAGCTTACACATTAATTTTCCTCTCTAGAATCTTCCTCTCTTTCTATTGTCTAAAAGTAATCGTGTTTTTGGTGCTATAAAAAGAATACTTATTTTCTTTCATTAGTATTGCATTAGTGAAAGAGCATTCCTCTTCCTATTCATTACTTGTTACATCAAATATCACACTTTGATTTGGGCTTAAAACACTTGCATAACATTCGATTTGTTGCATCTTAGCTCACATTAAAATGAGGGCAACCTATATGTTGGAAGTCATGCCCAGCTGATGGTTGACATAACTAAATCATAGAAAAGCACATTCTTTCTTCTCTCTCTTTGCCAAACTACACAATTTGAAATATATACATCTTCTTAAAACAACATCCCACCCGGAAGAAGTTATCAACGATCACACGATCAAGAGGATTGATAGTGGGCACCCAACTGGTTATCTTTGTCTAGTACCCCATTAGAGGATGGCCCACCCCCACCATAACATAACTTGAAACCTCACCTTTAGAATTTCCTTCTTTATAGGAAGCCTTCCCAACCAAAAATCTACTCTAAATTCATGAGTCAGTCTTTTAAATAACATAAGCTAAACACACTAAATTCACTTGTTGGATTATGTATTTTTCTTAGCTTTGTGCTTGACTTGCATTTTGAGGTGTGAGGATATGATTCTTCATTTTTTTTTTTCCTTTCACACTCCACCATCATAGTTGGAGTATTTTGACTTTCTTAGAGTGTGTTAGGACCTCATCTTATCATCCCTAGACTTTTGGGTTGATTATTCATCTAATCTAAATTCACAAAAATTCATTTTTCTTCATTCTTCATATTTCATAGTAATTGGCATCGGTCCAATGACCATTGCCGGTTTACATCTGACCGCCATTGGTTTACCTAACCGGTGTTGGTTCCTTGTTCTTTTGGTTAATTTACCCAAAAGACACTTATCTCATCTTCTCTTCTATTTAGAGTCTCTGTATCATTGTACTCTCTTGTACTCTGATAACAATCATCCAATACAACTTTCCTATCTGACAATCATCATTTTCTGCCTCATTTTCTGAAACTATCATTTTCTCATAGTAACTAGTATCGGTTCTATAATCGACATCGGTCACCCCTTAACCATCATCGGTCAATTAGACTAGTGTCGGTCACTTTGTTTTGATTTTAATCAAAACATTTACCAACTTTTCCTCCCAAAATATGTTTTGTCCCATCTCGATGTTCCCTATGTCATTTACAGAGTACAATTCACTTGATATACATTGATTCACATGGTGTTGACTCACAGCCAAACTAATGCCCTCATATTTCATGCCAACCATCAACCACTCCCACCTAGTCCATCACCACCATCCATTTTGTCACCTATGGATCCAAATCAACTTATCCCCATTTCGCAGTGACAAGGAGTTCACAAGACTTCTCGACCAGAATCCCACTACCCTCCAAGTACTACCTTTCTCATTCTTCCACCCAGATTCCTCAAGAAAGTTAATATATGACATGCCCATATCTATCCCTCTTGATCTAGCCCCCACTTTTTACCCTCGAGATAGTACCATCTCGGTGCTACCATCATCCACTTTATCACCTATGGTGTCTCAACTAAATCCCACAATCGCTATAACTACAACATCTACATCATCTCTCACACCCATGACATCAATTGTCCCTCAAAACCACTATAAGTATAGCTTCATCTACACCCGTCACTTCACATATACCCATTGCATCGCAACCACCTCCGTGTCGACAAATTACACCCCTTTCCAAAGCCTCATCCTTTCTATCCCATAGTCCTTACCCCCAATCACCACTAGAGTTGTTATGACTACCCCACCTACTTACACATACTACCAACAACCCTTGACATCATCTATCGCTTATGATGGCTATGTGCCACCTACATCTATTCCTCTGCGGAGTTCTCATACTCAGCACCACCATACACTAGCATACCACCCACCTCTCATACATTCAACATCAAACCCTTTTTCTGCAAGGGCACCCATTCATCCCAACCTATTAATGACCTCATTAAAATGATGATGGAGAAGATGCAGACCTTAGAAGCATATGTTTATGGCTCTCGTAATTCTTTAACATATGATGAAATTTGTAACGAGCCTATCCATCCATCTATTCCCATTCATCCTTACCTAGTGCATTGGGAAATGTCTAAATTCAATCGCTTCAATAGTAAAGAATACCCGTAGAACACTTGTGATCATTGAAACATGGATGTTACCTAATCACCCACGATGATGCTTTGCTCCTATGAACTTTTCCCAATGTACTTGAAAAACCAACATTGGATTGGTATAGTGGACTACCTCAAAATTCTATTTATTCCTTTAATCAAGTAGCCCAAGCTTTCTTAGATCATTTTAAATCAATGTTACCAAGAGATTCACCATGACCGATCTCTATTCAACCCGATAGTATGAAGATGAATCTATCGTAGATTTTGTTTCCCATGGTGGTCTTATTAACCAAATGACATTCCAACTACCTCGGAAAAAACTTATTGAGTTGTTCACTAGAGCTTGTGTCATACACATCTCACCAACTTTGCAAGTCCAAACCTTCCAAACCTTTGATGAAGCATTCACCATGATCCAAAAATTGAAATTTCGCCATTGAAGAAAAGAAGATCTAATTATGAAACAAGAACACCCCATTCAAATCAAATGATTATTCTTCATCTTCAAAACCTCAAAATAACTATTCAAATCCCAAAGGATTTTCCAACATAGTAGTCCTCAAGGTGGGTCCACCTCATCCTTCTAATCAGGCCCAACCTTCTTCCAATATTTCTCTTGTCTAGGCCTTTCAGCTCGGCGGGAACAACAGAAATACACTTCGATTGGAGAGCCCTATTCTTCAGTCTTGGAAAAACTTCTTAAAGCTAGAGCCATTACACTTCCTCCCATAAAACCTCATACATGTTTCGATCTCACTCATCCTATGCCCGCATGGTATAAAGAACACAACTACTATAATTACCATCGCGTTAAAGGCCATAATGATGGTAATTGCATAACTTTTAAAAACATTGTTTAAGAGATGATAGAAAATGGAGACCTTGTCGTAGACAACCCAAATGTGCCAGCAAATCAAAATTTGTACATATTCAAAAAGTCATTCCCTAATCATAAACCATCATCTAATCAAAATAGCAAACCTTCATCTAGTGACAACAATGTCCAGTGAAGTCCACGTAGTTTTTGATATCGTACCAACTGTTCCTCAAAACCTACCTACTTCATCTATTGAGGAAATCTTGGCACGAGATCCTCCACCCACAGAGGAGCATACCTCTTCTACTCCTCCACCCACAGAGGAGTCCCCCTCATCTCCCCTTGCTCTCATGCAGAGGAACCCACACTTTCTACTAAGGATGTCATTTCATCGTAAATCTGCTCCCCCAACCTTCGAACCATTAACACTTGTTTATTCTCCCATCCACAGGAGAATTATCATCACCTTCTCCTCCACCAAGAGAGAAGTCTACCTCACCCCACCTATTATATCTCCTACCAATGGGAGATTCTTTAAACATGTCACTACCGTGTAGGGAAAATTTTTCCCCTAGCATCCTGGACCCTATTGATATGATCTCAAATCTTTTACCTATAGAATCTAAGGCTAGCCAATTCCCTGTCTCATAGACATATTTTACAGGGATTGCCACCCAACCCATTCCATCCTCTTCTTCAGTAGTCCTGTTTTCATGGCTGGTCGATTTTTGGATTACGTTGATCATTCCATGCTCTAGGGACGTCTTCGGCTCCCCTTTTTGACCCAAATGTAAATGTTGCCTGAAGATACTTCCACGATCTACCTAAAGGTATTTTCGGTAACAAAAATACACTAACCATGTTGATTGAAATGGATTCTCTTCATCATCCCTACCTCCATCCAAACTTCTACCCATCACTACAACTGTTCCCAAACCTGAAAACCTACCCACACTTATCCCCTCACCCGTATCTAGAGCTATCACTACTTTGGGTGTCATACCGACATCAAGCCTTTACTCAACCACTTGTCAAATTGGACCTAGTTGCATCTTCTCAAACCCATGCCAACATTATCCTCCCACCTAAAAGGAAAACCCAACCTTCTAGGCCGCATACACCGGTCTCGCCTACCACACCTTTATCACCTTCCCCCCTTCCATCCATCCTAGGGCCTCATCCATAAACCTTGACCAAACAGTCTCATATCCAAGGCTAGTTAAAATCTAAATAACCTACTCCTACCTCACGAGCCTTTGTTACACCTCATTCACCCAAAAACCAAACTTCCTCACCTTTGTCACTTGTACACTTCTTGCCACCTATGCCTCCACCAGTGACTATAACCCCAACCTTGCCTATACAACCTCAACCAATGCCACCTACCCAACCTCTACCAACCACCTCCACCGCAACTTAGTTACCCAGTGGGTAACCCATCCTCTTCCACCATCTACTTTCCCTTCTACATCCCGTACTCCCGTGTCACCTTTACCCAAGAAGGTGCAACCCAAAGATAAGAATTCACTACCCTCCAATAAGGTAGTCAAACTAACCAAACCTTCCATTGCCATCTCTTCTACCCCACCTTTATCCAAGAAAATGCCATCAAAATATAAGACCCTACCACTCATCAAATCAGTAGACCAACCCATTCACCCTCCTATAAATCCTCTTCCCTCACAATCATCCACACGTGTACCCAAACCCACACTCACTTTCCATTGTGATCCGTTAGCGGGGTCCTACGCCAACATTTTAACCAATATCTTAGAGACTTTATGTCATCACATTACCGTCTCTTCAAACTTACAATCTCGCAAACCCAAACCAAAAGGGTTTGATGAAACTAATTTTTGCCTATCATCATGTGCCGGGACATGATGTCAAAATTTTAAGGCTCAAGACCGTTCTTCTCCAACTTTTTCCTCTGAACAAAATTTAGATGATGACAAAATTCTTGATGAGGGCCATGTTCCACCTTCACCTATCCCCATACATCACTATCCTTTTCAGATTTAGTGACCAAAGATATCTCCATCCCCACAACCATTTTTCCCACCTCCAAAATTTGAGATCAACATGGTCTATATTATAGAGTTGGCTAAATCACCACCCAAATGTAAGTGTGCCTACTCATTTCACAAGGATCTTACCCACCACTAGGATTTTTCACCTCATGCCATTATACCTTTCATGACACACCCTCTTCATTCACCTCCCTTACATTAACATGGTTCATGTTGCTACCTGCGCTTAGAAAGACAAAGTAAAAAAAAAAAGTAACTAGCCCATCAACCAACCCTGTACCCAATATACCATCTGCACCCACTCCCAAAATCACCATCCGTTGACCTATATACCCTATTCTGATGGGTCCCCCATCATGCAATGATAAAACAAGTACATCAGTCTCCTCTAAAGATGTCTTTGTATGATCTTATCGAGACTTATGAATCCCATAGACGGGCCCTTAGGAGGTTTTACAATCCATTGAAGTTGTGCCCAATGACCCCACACTAGTGGCCTTGATTATCACCCCTCACCACGTGGCCTCACTAACCAAATAAAATCCTTCATCTACCCCCATGACCACTCCTCAAGTTTCCACCCTTAGCTTATCGAAGAGGATATTATACCTCTCCAATCATATGACCTTGATCCCGCCTATTTATTTATGTCTATATCGATAACATACATGTATGACGCAACATGATCGACGGTGGTGCTAGAATTAACATCATCTCCTCCCGGACATACAATCAAATGCATATACCTTCTAACTATATGCATAATAACCCACTTATGTTGCACTCCTTGAATGATGCCATTACCTCCACCCTTGGCACTATTATCCTTCATGTTCACGTAGGCCCTTGCATTTTCCTAGAACTATTCTACATCTTAGAGGGGAGTTACAATATAACCTATTACTTGGAAGACCTTATATTCACGTCACGGGTTGTGTCCCTTCAAATTTACACTACTGTGTAAAATTTGAGCATGATGGAAATAAGTACACCATCCCCTATCGACCCATAGCCATTCAAAACTTGTAACATGTTGTATCGACCCAACGATGTGCTTGTACCAATAAAGGCATCTGCCACTACCCCCTTCACCTTCACCCACAAGCCCATCCACCAATGCTACCACCACCTCTCCCGCATCTAATTCTTCTATTCCTACTACTGCTACAACTTCCATAGCTGACCACTCTGCTTCCCAACCAATCGATACCCCTCCTGTCCAATCATCTAGTGATTCATCTATCTCCGCTACCCACATATCGACTACTAATCCCTTAAAAGTTGTTTTTCAATGCCTCACTCTAGGGGAGTACCACCTATACAATATCGACACATTCCTCATTCTACCAAGAGTATGGGAACTTGTGCCAACACCCTAGTTATGACTACCGCATAGGTGAAGTTTTCCTTATGGTACTCCCCATATTCACACTTATCTAACGCATGGGGAACATGATATTGTCACTTATTCACCAGTTTATCCATCCCAAACATGACCATTGTCATTTGACCTAAAATCCCTTAACAACCACCATTTCACCCACACTTTCCTTCACCGTTGTGCATGGAAATACTTTGGCTTCAGTTTTTACGAACAAGGCCGCCATATTGTTATTTCATATACCACCCGTAAACAAAATGACTGTAGTGGCATTGGATTTTCTGCACCACCTCCCAAGAAGGCCCACATCGATCTCATTGAGGAAGACAAACCTTCTCCACCTCATTCACCCACGTCACCATCTTCACCCATAGATTCCATAGATCCCGAATCTATTCATCCTAACATTTTTTTGTAAACACAATTCCCCTAGGGCCTCGACCTATCATCATGATGGAGAGGCTCCCTCTTCTCTCCCCTTCATATTGTTAGGTTGTGGGGCCTATTTTCATGTGAGAAAGTGTTGAAGATTGTACACTAAGAGTAATAGAGACTTTCTATTTCACCCGATTTTTAGTTTTCTGAGAAGTACTTGACGAAACAGATAAGGTAAAGGTGGTAAGAGGAATACCTGTTTTGGGATGGTTGAAGGTTATATGCACGCATATCTAAATTTTAAATCAAAGTGATTGTGAGACCTTCCTTTTGGCTAGGAGGAACTACCTATATAAGAACCAAAACAAGACCACCAAAGAGAGTTAAATAATATATGTAGTGGACTGCCTAGCATATGCTAGATCCTAGAAGTGTGATACTTCCTAGATGGTTGTCAATCCACTGTTTAAAACAATTCAATGTTGAAATAAAGTAAATATTGTCCTATTGTAGTTTAATATGATTTAGGCATCTCATACAAAACAATAGGCTAGATCTAATCTAATAGGCTAGGCTAGAAGGAGATCCAGAGGTCAAGTAGGTTGGTTATAGGTGAATATGAGCTAATAGGCTAGGTTAGATACAGATCTAAAGGTCAAATAGGTGTTCAAGTAGGTATATATCAGAAAAAATGAGGTTAAGTTAGATGTGGGTCACAAACAAGTTCTTATTTTGGGGCAGAGATAGTGACATAGAGACTGACCACGGTTTTATAAAACCGATGACAATTTTTTGTAATTGGTGATGGTTAGAGAGAACCAACGACGGTTAAGTCGGAGACTACTTGAATCACATAGATCCATGTTTTTGGAGTTTTGGGGAAAAAGTGGAGTGGATAGAAGGTGGGGATTGATCACAAGAGGGGGTGTAGATATGTTGCGAAGGTCTGAGACTATTGAGGAAGTAAAATAGGAAATTGGGCCAAGTCTTTAGATGATTGGGTATGGAAGGTGGCTACAACCTGGAGAAAAAAGGGTAAGTTGGGACAAAAAAGGGAATAGAGGAAGGGCAGGGTGGGAAAGTAGGGTAGGTGGGAAAGGATTAGGTGAGAGGGAAAAGGGTTAAGGGAGATGGGAAGGGTTTAGGGTGGCTTGGGTGTGGGGTAGGGTAGATAGTTTCGGGTGGATGAGTTTAAGTAGGTTACGGTGAGGGTTAGGGTAGATAGGTAGGGTAGATGGGTTTGGGTAGGTTTGGGTGAGGGTTAGGGTAGATAGGTTTGGGTAGGTGAGGTCTGGGTAGGTTGGATTAGCAACAAGGCCAATGGGATAGGGGTGGGGAAAGAGATTAGCCCAAATATAGTCGGGATATGGGGTAAAATAGGGTAAGATTAGGAAGGTGTATTAATACATGTTCCTTGTGGGATGCGTAGGCCGAGATGAGTTGTGGATGAGGGCTTGAGTGCTGCCCTTATTATTGAGGGAAAGACTAGTAGTGAGCACGACACGGGAGGAGTGGCAACATGTTGCAGAGGTGGGGTTGATAGGGGTGAGGTTACTACCACAACATGTCAGTCCGAGAGGTGAGTCTGATGGTTGCCCTCATCGATAGATGGGACTTGGTGACCAACACCTTCCATATGCCGATGGGTGAGATGATGATCACCCTGGAGGACATCTACAGGATCCTGTGGTTGCCCATATTGGGGGCCCAGGTTTATTCTATCTCTTCAGAGGCATCTGAGGAGCTACTAGACCCATTTTTGGTGAGGGTGTAGCAGACCTGATGTTCCATAGTGCTAGCATGAGCTATGGAGTGATGTATAGAGCTCATCCTAGAGGAGATGAGGTTAGTGGTACTTTTGATGGAGGTAGTGTGTTGCTTTGCACTACCGGATGTAGAGGGTGGGAGATTCCCAAGGTCACTGATGGGAGTCCTTCATGACATGGTGATACAAAGTGGACATAGTTCACATGGGCACCTGCATTACTAACGTAGGTATATAGAGAGCTATGGGCCTAAGGAGTGACTGTGGAGGTTCAACATCTTACTGCACCATACTAGATTGCATTATTGGGCTTACGAGCACATTGTTTGTGTTCAACCAGTGGGGATGCCCTAGGAAGATGCATTCCCATGAGAGAGTTTTGAGAGTTGGGTATAGGCGGTGGGTACCGGCCATGGGAGAGGCCCGAGGTTCAAGGAGTAGAGCTACTCATGATGTAGCTTACTACAGGAGGTTGTTGGAGGGGTTTTCCGGGGTGGACATCATTTGGAGGCCATATGTGGGCTTCCCCGCATATAGACAGATGGCCACGGAGCTAGATGGGCTACAACTATATCTGTGGATAGAGGGGAGGAGAGTGGGAGAGCATGAGCGGATACCCGTAGAGTGGGTTAGATGAATTCAGGTTAGTCCACAGGTGTACCACCTTCATTCCCATAAGACAGAGAGATGATGTGGAGAGACCTATGTCTCCACCATGACCCACAATGCTGACTGGATAGGAGGAGCAAGATGAGATACACATAGATGATGATGATGTGGGGTTGTAGATGGGTATAAAGTGGTGGGTAGCATAATTACTGAGTAAGTACCACCATCGAGCTGCCATGGGCAAGCCAAACTTAGCCACCATCAAAGTTAGTAGGAGACACCCTACAGGGAAGGTGGCTACCTTGGTGATGTAGCTTGGGATCATGCAGAGGGCGGGCAAGCTGTACAGGTTCAAAGGCACATGTTGCCACATTCTTATAGCCCAGATATAGCTACACATAAGCTCAGGAAGGGTAGGGACAAGGTACCCTGGTACACAGGTGAGAGGTAGGGGAGATGGAGATGGAGAGGAGGTAGGTGGGATGGTGGGAGATAACCGCCTACTACAGTGTAGGTGCAAGATTTACAGGCTAGATTGGCCACAGTGTAGGGGGGGTTATGGGTCTACGCAGGCTAGTTGACAAAGCAGATAGGCACAAATATATTACTACCCTGCAGGCCCAGATATAGGCACATGCACAGATTCTAGGGCCGACTCAGGCTCTAGTACTGCACACACATAGGGCTCAAGTGTAGGTTTAGGGATAGGTCCCATGGTACAGTGCATGTACCACGCAGGTAGCGAGACCCATGGCACCCCCACAAGACAAAGTGACCATGGTTAGATTTAGGGATGCCCTAGTAGAGGCACGATATTATCAGGATCATTTGTTAGTTGTGGGCTAGATGTGCCCTCCTATGCCAAGTACAGAGCACAACAGGCCTCCAGTGAGAGGACTAGATCCCACACTCACAGTGTGGAGAGTACAGGGGGCCAGTGAGCCCAGGGATAGGGTCATGGTGAGGCCACTAGTGTGCAGAGGCCAGCCCAGGTGAGGGGCCATCAGCAGGAGGTGAGGTAGGTGTTGGGCCCTAGATAGGTGCAAGAGGGGGGAGAGACATAGTCATAGGGAGCATTCCCCGACATCAGATGGGGAGATGATTGACTTGCTATGGACCGGCCTGTGTGCCGAGTCATTTTTGTATGGATTATATATGAGACCGGCCTGCATGCCAAGAGATTTTGTATTTATTATTTTTTTTTGTACATGATACCGGCCTGTGAGCCAAAGATATTTTTTTGTATTGGATATGGCTGATATTAATGAGATGATGTATGAGAGACATGTGTTTTTGAGATGAGTGTACATTATTGTGATACACGAGATGTATATGAGGAGATATATGAGGTTCAGATGATTATGTTGTGATGTGATGTGTATTTTATTTACTTGATTATGATATGAATGGAAATTAGGTGAGTTAGGCATGATGGAGTCGAGGTCGGTTTAGGCATGGATCGATGGATCAGTTTAGGCATGGATTGGTTAGGTTGGTTTAGGCATGATCGAGATTGAGTGGAAAGTTGGTTTAGGCATGGATTGAGTCAAAGTTGGTTTAGGCATGGATTGAGTCGAGGTTGGTTTAGGCATGGATGGAGTAGGTTGGTTTAGGCATGGAGGCATAGGCATGGATGAGAGTAGTTGGTTTAGGCATGGATGTTCATTTAGGCATTTCGAGTTAGTTTTAGGCAAATGTGATTTAATATTTTGGTAATACATGTTAATGCAAATGAATGTAATGGTGTACAATGTTTAAATATGGGTTATAGATGAATATGGGAAATAATGGTAGTGGTAAAAGAGTATGTGAAACATGAGGAGTGTATGTAGGTCAAATGATGTGGATATGGGATAGATTTCTAGGTTTTTGATATGAACAGAAATAGGTAAAGGTGGGGAAAATGGTTAGGGTAAAGAGTGGTCGAGCTAACCTTCCAGGGCCCCATGCCCTGGAAGTGTTGCCTACATAGTCCCAGTGAAAAAAAGGGACCTCAGACCGATGTAGTTCTCCCATAAGCTAGGGAAGAATATGAGAAGATAGAAGAAGAGGTAGGTAGGTTGATAGGTAGGGTTGAGTCCAGGTCATAGGGATGATTAGGTCAAGGTCAATTAGGTTGGGTGGAGTATAGGTAGATAGGTAAAGGTGATTTTAGGTCGATAGGTAGTGTTGATTCCAGGTCATAGGTATAATTAGGTTGAGGTCATTGATGTTTGGGTTGAGAATAGGTAGATAGGTAAAGGTGATTTTAGGTTGATTGAGGTGGGAGAAGAAAATCCCAAAAGATAGGTGTCGAGGCTCTAGTCCTATATAGGAAGATCAAAAGGTAATGAAGAAGAGAAAAGATAAGAGGGGGCAAGAAAGCCACCCGATTGGCAAGGATCAAAATGTATGAAACACATCTACAGATAGGCTAGTGAACGTAAGACCCTAAAGACATTGCATGATTGATAATTCTAAGAGTGAAGAATAGTCACATGATCACCAAATGTCATAGGTTCAAGCAGGTCCCTTGAGGTATGAAGTGAAAAGACAATGGGTAAGGAGGTGAAGGTAATTAGGTCATATGTTATGAAGCAAAATGCCTTGGGCAAGGAATCCAAGATCACAATAGACAAGTCCATGATGAAAAAAGTTTTACTTTTCTTTTTTTTTCTTTTTGACTTTTTAGATAGACTGATCGATGTGGGAAGTCTATATGGGATGAATATATGTCTCCTTGAGGTCTTCGCGTGAAGCTGATCGATGTGGGAAGCTTCTGAATTTTGATTTTTGAGAAAATAGTCCTCTTTTTGGAAAGACTATGTAGAGAGTTGCGAGCTTTTTATAGCTGTCCTTCGAGGGAGTAGTCTACTTATAGTGACAATTAAAGGTGGAAGATGTCCTTTTGAGGGATTCATCTTTTATATTGGAAGTTTGACTCAAGGAGTTAATCCCTTATTTTTGGAAATTTTTTTTTTGGCTTTTAAGTCATGGACTAGACTATAACGAAGCATTTGGTTCTTGTTGAGAAGGAAAGGGTGAATGACCATGGGATCTCATCTAAAAGAAGATGAAAAGTATCCATGAGAATCATGCCATGTGCAGAGCCATGGTGCACATATTTAAGATAAGGAAAAAGGGTGATGGGTAATCACATGATTCTTGTTTAGTCATTGGAGATGAGGTGTGGAAAAGAGAAAGGTAAATGGTGCTCAAGGGATGAGCATGAACTAGATAAATAGTGATGTAGGACTAGAAGTCAACAAGTAGAATGGTCAAAGATGCAAGGCATTGAGGGGCTCAAGTTCGGGCTTACCATCAAGTGAAGACAAGTGATAAGCACCTGATCCATAGTCATGGGTCACGATGTATGGTCCAAGCCAATTAGGAGCAAATTTTGCCCCATTTGCTTTTTTTTTTCTACTTTGGTTACGTGTTGATTTTCCTTGAGGATGAGATCACCAACCTTGAAGGTGTGTTCATGGACATGTTTTTCATAGGCATGCTTGATGCATTTTTGGTAGACTTGGAGATGGTCGAGGCATGAAGACGACATTCATCTAATAACTCAAGTTGTGCTAAATGGTCTTGGTGAAAGTCATCATCAGTAAGCATATCTTGAAGAGAGATATGAGAGAGATGGGATCTGGACTTTGAGAGGAAAAATAACCTCGGTACCGTAGACCAGAGAAAAGGGAGAAAGTGGTGGGGTGGAAGTGTGAATACTAGTATGGTATGCCCAAAGAGTGAAAGGAATGTGTGTATGCCAATCCTTCCCAGTATCATTAACCACTTTCATGAGAATTTTGTTTAGGGTTTTGTTGGTGGATTTGGCTTGGCCATTGGTTTGTGGGTAATATGGTGAGGAGAAGCTTAAGTTGGATATCGAAGGTGTCACAAAGTTTCTGTAGAGTTTTGTTTTTGAATTGTTTTCCATTATCAGTGATAAGGCGATGTGGAACACCAAAGTGACAAATAATGTGATGATTGATGAACTCACATATTTTCTCAGCTTTAGTGGAGATGAGGGGTATGGCTTCAACCCATTTGGTGTAATATTGGTAGTGGTGATGATCCATTGATGTCTTAGGGAAGAGTGAGGATTGATCTCTCCGACAAGATCCAAACCCCATTGAGAGAAGGGCCAAAGGTCACGAGTGACCTGTAAGGCATGACTAGGTGTGTGATGAAGATTGGCATGTTGTTGGCATTTTACACAATGCTTAACGTAGTCACAACAATCATGATTGAGGGTCAATAATAATAGCCTAGGTGAAGAATGCATTTAGCAACAACAAGGCCACTAAAGTGACCTCCACATATGCCATCGTGAACTTCTTTAATGGTATAGGGATTTTAGAGCTGGTGAGGCATCGTAAGAGAATACCATCAAAGCCTCATTTATAGAGAAGGCCACCCATGATGACATAATGAGAGGCCTTTTGAGAAAGGTGCGTTGTCCATTACGTGTGAGATCAGGAGGCAATATAGAAAGGGAAAGGTAGTCCGCAAGCTGCTTATACCAAAGGTCTTGTGTGTTTAGTGAGGTAGTTTGGATGAGGTTAACACAACAAGATTTATAAGAAGGTCTCAGTATGCATTTTATGGTAACAAAGATGTCTGAATCGTCAGGTGAAGTCGGGTATTTGGGAAGTGAGGTAGGCCATGGTATCCGTGAATTTATTGGTGGATCATGGAATGGTTTGAATTTTATAGTGGTCAAAGGTAGTCAACATGATGCCGACGTAACATTTGTACTCTTGAAGTATTTCATTATGACACTGATAAACACCATTGACTTGGTTTACTACCAGTTGAGAATCACCAAAGATATTAATGGACTTAACATCTAAGGCATAGGCAAGTCATGAGACCCAATACGAGTGCTTCGTATTCGGTGATATTGTTGGTGCATTCAAAGTTGAGTTTAAATGATAAGGGCATGGGTTCACCATCAAGAGGAATGAGGATAATGCCTGCACCACCCCCACGCTGACATTTGGAACCATCAAAGAATAAGGTCATTTGGTAAGGGTCATCATCCAAAGAGAGGTTAGCAATGGATTCATCAGGGAAATCAAAGTTTGAAGATTGATTCCCAGAAAGAGGCGCATCAATGAGCTGGTCAGCAATGGCCTGGCCCTTGATAGATTTTTGGTGGATGAATTTGAGGTCTAGGTCAAGCAAGAAGCATGAGCCAATGTGCATGCACATTGATTTTGGTAAGGTTTAGCATACATGAAGTGTAAGGGGTCAGTGTTGGTCACAACATAGGTTTTGTGGTTGAGTAGGTAATGGCGAAGTTTGGTGGCAACAAAAACTAAGGCTAAGAAAAATTTTTTTCAGGGTGAGTGTATCAGGTTTCGTAGTCCAGAAGGGTATGGCTTATGTAATAAACCACCTGCTCCCTATGTTGTTCATCACGATGAGCGAGCATAGCCCCTAAAGAGTGATCGGTAGTAGAGATGTATAGGTAGAAGGGTTGGTCATCTTTAGGTGGAACAAGCATGGGTGGTTGGAGAAGGTATTGTTTTAAGGCCTCAAAATATTTGTGGTAGTCATCATCCCATTTGAAAGAGACATCCTTTTTGAGAAGGTGATGAAATGGTTGACAATGGTCAGAGAGTTGGGAAATAAATCGATGAATAGATTGCAATTTACCTTGCAGGCTACGAAGTTGTTTAAGGTTAGTGGGTGGAGGCATTTTGAGAATGGCCTTGACTTTAGTAGGGTCAACTTCTATACCACGTAAGGAAACAATAAATCCCAGGAGCTTTCCTGAGAGAACCGTGAAGACACACTTTTTAGGCTGAAGGTAGACACAATATTTAATGAGGTGGTCAAAGATGGTTTCAAGGATGGTGAGGTGCTCTGGCGCGATGTTTAGATTTGCCAAGAGATCATCCACATAATCTTCCAATATGTGATGCATGATATCATGGAAGATGTAGGTCATAGCCCACTGATATGTGGCACCAGCATTTTTAAGGCCAAAAGGCATGACTCGATAGTAGAAGGTCCCCCAAGGGGTAATGAATGTGGTTTTGTGTTGATCCTCTGGAGTGAGCAAGATTTGGTTATAACCCGAGAAACCATCCATAAGTGATAAGATCTCTCATGGCAAGTGGTAAGGTCAACCAACCCAATACCAGCAGAGGAAAATCATCTTTTGGGAAAGCAAGGTTGAGATCATGGAAATGGTGCAAAATGTGAAGTCCCCCCTATCACCTTAGTGATAGGATGATGTTAGAAATCCATTGGGGTAATCGATGGGTAAGATGAAGGAAACTGAGAGAAGGTGTTGAAGTTCTTCTTTGACAAGAAGAGCAATGCGAGGGTGCATTTTCCTCAACTTTTGTTTTATGGGTTTGGCATCGGGAATGGTTACAATATTGTGGACCATGATAGTGGGATCAATGCCAAGCATGTCAAGATAGATAGACCAAGTGAAAGCATGGCTATGATTTTTAAGAAAAGAAGTGAGGGCTTCCCTTTCAAGCAAAGATCCAGAGATTGGCCAATCTTGAGAATGTGGGGGTCATCCTGAGTGTGGATGTTGACTTCGATAGTTGATTCATTCAACATTGTTTACATCTCAGAAGGTAACGACCGGTGAATATAAGAGTCTTCAAGCACCAAGGTAGGTGAGTATGGACTCATCATCCTGACATTGAATGACATTAATAGGAGTATCATCCCCTATCATGTCAGGATACAAGAAAGGAAGAGAGGAAGGAGCCTCGCCATCGTGGTGATAGGTCAGAGGCCCCAAGGAAATGGTATTTATTAAAAAAAAAAGGTAGGAGGGATAGATTCAGGATCCATCGACTCATTGGTGAAGGTGGTGAAGGTGGGGTAGGTGAAGAAGGTGGAGAGGGGTCAATGTCTTCAATGAGTTCAATACGGGGATTTTTGGCAGGTAGTTTGGTAAAACCGATTCCACTACGATCATTGTGTTTATGTGTGGTACATGAAATAATGGTGTGATGACCTTGCTCATAAAGGCCAAAGCTGAAACCCTTCCAGGCACAATGGTGTAGGAAAGTGTGAGCAAAGCGGTGGGTTGGTAAGTGATCAAGGTCACCAAAAAAGGTCGGGTTTTTGATGATGGTGGTTGGGTGTGTAAGTGGAAATATCAAGTCCCCCATAGGTAAGATGGGTATGGAGGTGGGGAGGACCATAAAGGAGATGCTCGCCTATGTGGTGATCATAGTGAGGATGTTGGTGAAGGTTTCCATACTCTTGTGGAGTAAGGAATGTATTGACATTGTACAGTGATACTCCCCCATAGTGAGGCATTGAAAAACACCTTCCAAGGGATCAATGGTTGATATATTGGTGGCTGGAATGGAGGAAGCATTAGAAGTTAGATCAATGGAGGTGTCGGTTAGTTGGGAAGCTGATGTGTGACTGGTAGAAGTGACAAAATGGTGGGAATAGAAGATTTGGGTGAAGGTGAGGTTGCAACAGAATGGCACTGGTGGATGGGGTTGTGTGTGAAGAAGATGTAGGTAGGAGGTAGATGCCTTAATAGGTACAAGGACATCATTGGGGGTAAAGCATGTTGCAGGTTTTGAAAGGTGATGGGTCAGCTGGAATGGTATAGGAACGTCCTTCATGTTCAAACTTTACACATCGGTGCAAAGTAGAAGGAACACAACCCATGGCATGAATCCTAGGGTCTTCCGAGCAACAAATTGTATTGAAACTCCCCTTCCAAAATGTAGAACAACTTGAGAATAGTATGGGGACCCACATGAATGTGGAGGATGATAGTGCCGAGTGTAGAGGTGATAGCATCATTGAATGAACGCAACATGACTGGATGTTTATGCATGTAGTTGTTGGGTATGCACATTTGTTCGAATGCGTGAGAGGAGATGATGTTAATGCTAGCCCCCATCGATCATAACACGTCGATGCATATATTATCGATATGGATGGAGATGAAAAGTGTAGGATCTGGGTCATCGGTTTGGTGGGGGACAATTTTCGTCATCCGAGAAACTAAGGATAACAACTTGGTGAACAGGTGGAGGTGATGAGGTAGATGGAAATTTGGTGAGAGAAGTGACATGATGAGGTGTGATAATAGATGCTACAGGTGTGGGGTCATTAGGTAAAACCTCAATAGATTGAAGGACCTCCATGAGGGCTTGACGATGTGACTCGAGGTTTGGATGAGATCGTATAAGGACATTTTGAGAGGAGATTGGTGTAGTTGTTTGAGCAGCATGGTGTGATGTGTGATGCCATTAGAAATGGGGTATATGGGCCATGGATAGTTATTTTAGGTATGGGTGTGTAATGGTATGTTGGGTATAGGATTGGTTGGTGGGGTCAGCTATTTTTTTTCTTTTCCTTTTCTCGCTGACATGTGTAGTGATGATGTACCATGTTGATTTGAGGGAGAGTTGGCAAATGGAGAAGGTGTAGGGTAAGTGGTATAATGACATGAGGGGGAAAACCTAAGAGGTGGAAAAGCCTTCTGTGAGGTGAGTCCAACACAAATGACATTAGGGTGAAGGTGGCAAGTTCTCTCGATGTGAACCATGTTAATTTCAAATTTTAGAGATGGAAAGAAAAGGTGGTGGTGAAGATGGAGGTTGTGGTATAGGTGTAGGAGGAAGATGTGAAGAAGGTGGTGAGGGTGAAATAGGTTCATCATCCAGGAGGTCATCATCATCAAAATTGGGGTCAGAAGGACATAATTGAATGAGGGAAGCCTTTAGACCCTTATAGTTCTCAACATCATGTCCTGGCACACGATGGTAAGCACAAATTTTAGTATCATCAAACCCTTCGGTTTAGGTTTAAGAGGGTCATAAGGTCTAAGAGGAGGGAGGGTGATAGCAGAGCTTTCAGGAGGTTAGCCAAGATGGTGGCATATGATCCCACCAAGTGGATCACAATGTGAAGTGAAAGTAGGTTTGGTTGGAAGATTGGGTAGTTGTGGTGGTAGTTGAGGTGATGTAGTCTTGGATTTGGGTTGTACTTTCTTTGGTGTAGGTGCAACAATAGAAAGAGGGGTAAGTTTAACCACCTCTTTGGAAATTAATGGTTTTTTCAATTTTTGGTGCTTTTTCTTAGGTAGAGGTGTAGGGGAGCACGTGATGTAGATGGCAAGGTAGATGGTGGGAGAGGATGAGTGACCCAAGGGGACAACTGAGGTGCAGTGGTAGGTGTTGGTCGAGGTCGAGAGGGAGGTACAGGTGAGGTGGAAGAAAATGTCATAGGTAGGTAGTGAAGGAGGTATAGAAGGTAATGGTGGTATAGAGAAAAGAAGTTATAGATGGTGATGAAGGATGCAAGGTTCACCTAGGTAGAGCTGCAGGCTATGGTGAAGGGGTCAAGGGAATTTTAGGTTTACCCCTGGAGAGAGTAGATTTTGTTAAGGTAGAGGGGTGAGGTCCCAAGATGGATGGTAAGGGGTGAAGGTGATAAAGGTGTAGTTGGTGAGGTCTGGTGCATGGATTAGAAGGTTGGGTTTTTCATTTAGGTTGAGGGATTGGTTCAATAGGTATATGGGAAGATGTGGTCAAGTGTATCCTGACAGGAGGATGTGCAAGGTTTGATGTGGGTGTGACCCCTAGAACACTAGTGGGTTTAGATACAAGAGATGATGTTGGAACACGTCTGGCTAGCAAGTAGAGGGTGGGTATAGATGAGGATGATGCAATAGAAGATGTATCGAGAGTTATGTTCATGTGTGGTTTGGGTTGTTGAAACATCTTCGGATAAATGGTAGAAGTGTCAATGGAAGATGATTGCATTTGGGTCGAGACCGGGAGTAAGAGACCCCCAAAGTGAAGACCTATCAACATAGTCCAGGTGGTTGGCCAAACGTGAGAACGACACTGTGGTAGATGAGGTAGATGTGGAGTGAGTGGTGATTCCCATAAAATGTGTCTGAGAAATAGGGAATTCACTGGCTTTGGCCTCTGTAGGTAAGAGAGCCAAAAGTAGGTCCACATGATCTTGGGTAGCTGATGGAGAATGGTCACCGAGTGGTAACGAAAAATCTATTGGATCCTGAATAGGTGGAGAAGATGATGGGTACTCCTCTGTGGGTGGAGGAGGTACAATTGGTAGTGGCTCACTGGGTAGGGAAGCTGAAGGGGAAATGATATCGGTGCTAATGAGAGACTCCTCCAGTGTGTATGGGGAGGTGAAGGGCTTTCCTCTATGGGTAGAGGAATGGATAAAGTAGGTTCCTGTGTGGGTAGAGGATTTTGGGCTAGGATTTCCTCGATGGAGGGGATAGGAGATATTTGGGAAACAAGTGGTAAGTCAGTAAAGATAACATGTACCTCACGTGTATTACTTTCATTATGTGAGGCATCACCAGTTTGATCATTAGATGGGGAATGGTTAGGGAATGGTTTCTTGAATATATGAAGGTCTTGATTGGCAGGTGCATTAGGGTTATCCAGGACTAACTCACCGCTCTCGAGCATTCCCTGAACAATGTTTTTAAAGGTGATACAATTGTTATCACTGTGACCATTTACATGGTGATAGTTACAAGTAGTCATTTTCCTTATACCAACCTGGTATGGGGTGAGAGGGGTCAAAACCAAGTATGTGGTTTGATAGGAGGAAGGGTGATGGCATTAGCTTTAATAAGCTTTTCTAAAATAGATGAATATGGTTCCCCAATTGAGGTGTATTTCTTTTGTTCTCATTTGAATTGGAAGGCTTGGACCGGTGATAGATTGGATGAAGGTTTAGCATGATTGGATGGATGGGCAGGGCCAAGCCTTAAGTACCACTGCATGTTGGTAGTTCCTTGGCTTTGGAATAACTCATCTGAGGTTTCGAGGAAGAGGAAGTATCATGTGATTTAAACGAGGAGTTCTTGTTTTGTAATTGTATCTTCTTCTCTTCGATGGCATGAATTTTGAGCTTACGTGCCATGGTGAAAGCCTCATCGAATGTTTGGAAGGTTTGCACCTGTAAGGTAGGTGAGATATGTCTAGCACAAGCTCGTGTGAAGAGCTCTATGAGTTCAGTTTGTGGTAATTGGAAAGTGAGTTGGTTGATTAGGCTACGCCAACGAGTGACAAAATATGTGATAGATTCATCATCATATTGACGCGTAGAATAAAGATCGGTCATGGTAACCTTCTTGATGATGTTAATCAAAAAATGATCCAAGAAGGCTTGGGCTATTTGGTTGAATGAGAAGATGGAATGTCTAGGTAATCCACTATACCAGTCCAATGTTGGACCAGTTAGGGACATGGGAAAGGTTTGCAAAAGCAAAGCATCATCATGGGAAATTAAGTAACACCCATGTTTGAAAGATCACAAATGTTGTTATGGGTCTTCCTTACTATTAAAGTGGTTAAACTTAGGCATCTCCCAGTGTATGGGATATGGGTGAATGGGAATGGATGGGTGAATAGGCTCATTACAAATCTCATCATAGGTGAGAGAATTGGGAGCCGGAAACAGATGCTTCTAATGTCTGCATCTTGTCCATCATTAACTTGATAAAGTCATTGTTAGGTTGTGAAGATTGGGTACCCCCCAGAGTGAAAGGAGGTTGTTGTTGGGACATATGAAGAATACGACATTCCAAAATATGGTGGTGTCGAATAAGGAGGTGGGAATTGAGAGACAGACATAGAGGGTATATACCCAGACTGAATGACCGATGAAACAAGAGGTGGCTGGTAGTAGGTATGTGAGGGTGGGACACTCGTAGTGACCCTAGTAGAGATGGGAGGTAGAGATTGGGGAATAGAAAGGACAACATTTTGAAATGGGGTAGAGGTTACCGACACCAAGGGTGGTAGCATTATGACTGGTATATATGAGACAACAGTGTGGATGATGCTATGTTTTGGGTGGTGGATGAAGGTATGGTGGAGACTACATGGGTGCAATAGAGGTGGTGGATGTGGTGGTCAAAGCTGGCGTGGGACCTAGCTATGACACAACTGGGGATAAAATGGGTGAGGTCACCATGGTAGGAGGTGGAGCCGAGGTGGAAGTGATCATTAGGGATGGAGATAAGGATATGGGCATGCCATAGATCAATTGACCCGAGGCATCTCGAGTGGAGGCATGGGTGAGGTAGTGGCTCAAAGCAGTGGGATTCTCGATCCAGAGTCGTGCAAACTCCGTGTCACCCCGTAGGAATGGTGATAGGTTGATTGGGATCCATGGATGATGAGATGGAAGGTGGTGAAGGACTAGGTGATGAAGGGCTAGGTGGGAGTGGTAGTTGACTAGTGTGAAATACGAGGGCACTTCTTGACTATGGGTCAGCACCATGTGGGTAGGAACTGATTTGGTGAGACTGTATTATGTCTGAATGGCACATAACACAACAAAACTAGGAAAATAGTCAATGGTGAGTGAATTAGGTCGGCTGGTGAGCTGTAAAACAACACAGGTGACCGATGCCGGTTTGGGTAAACCGATGTCGGTTAGGCTTAACCGTGTCGTTACTATGAAAAACCAATAGTCTATTAAATGATGGTCCCAGATTGACAATTTTCACACAAGATGAGACGTAAGGTGACTGTGATTGAAGTAATGACAATATGAAAGGTGATAGGAGCCTTTTACAACTCAGAAAGTGAAATAGGTGTCTTTTGGATAGGTATCCAAAAAGACTTTAGACCGATGCCGGTTGGGTTAAACCGATGCGGTTGGAATGTAACCGGTGATGGTTAAAGATAACCATAGCTACTATGAAATTGAAACAGAGAATAAGAAAAATGGTTGTGATTTAAAAATTGGTGTTGAATCAAACCCAAAAGTCTGAGAATGATGTAGATGTGGTCCAGGCACACTCAGATGAAGTCATAATACACCGACTATGATTGGGAGTGTGCAAGGAAAGACAAAAATAATGATCAAAAGCTCTCACCTCAAAATGCAAATCAAGCAGAACACTAAGAAAGAACGTTCCTAGAGTGCCTATTCTATTACGTTTGTTCAACTTATGCTATTTGTATGGACTGACTGTTATGAACAGAACAATAGAATTTCTTGGTGAGGAAGGCTTCCTACGAAGAAAGAATTCTAAAGGGTGAGGTTTCAGGAATGTTATGGCGGGGGTGGGCTTCACTCTGAAGTATGACTCGACAGAGCAAAATGAGTTGGGTGCCCACTATACCATGATCGTGTGATCACCTACAACTTCTTCTGTAGGATGTTGTTTAAGAATGTATGTATTTTGAATTTTTGTGTGGTTTGGTAAGACTCAGAGAAAGAGAAAAGGATAGAAGTGCTTTTCTATGATTCGTTTGTCAACCATCAGCTGGTCATGACTTCCAACATATAGGTTGCCCTCAATTAATGTGAGCTAATGAGCTAAATCAGAATGCAATGCACTTGTTTTAAACCCAAATCGAAAGTATGATATTCGATGACAAAAATAGATGAACAGGAAGAGGGATGCTCTTTCACTAAAATGTAGAAAACAAGAATAAGAAGGTTCTTTTTAAATACACCAAAAGAAATGTGTCTTTTGAGCAAGTAGAAAGAAGAGAATGTTACCAAGGAGAAAGTTTTAATGTGAATGCTATTAGAAGGGAAACAAACACACACAATTTTTCACCTAGGAATGAAGAAAGATGCAAGGAACCCCGAATGGGTCCCACCGGGTGTGCCAAAATGTTTCACCTGATTTCTTAGTTTTCTGAGAAGTACTTGATGAAACAGATAAGGTAAAGGTGGTAAGAGGAATACCTATTTTGGGATGGTTAAGGTTTATATGCACGTATCTGAATTCTGAATCAAAGTGATTGTGAGACCTTCCTTTTGGCTAGGAGGAACTACCTATATAAGAACCAAAACAAGACCACCAAAGAGAGTTAAACAATATATGCAGTGGACTGCCTAGCATATGCTAGATCCCGAAGTGCGATACTTCCTAGATGGCTATCAATCCACTGTTTAAAACAATTCAATGCTGAAATAAAGTAAATATTGTCCTACTGTAGTTTAATATGATTTAGGCATCTCATACAAAACACAATAGGCTAGATCTAATCTAACAGGCTAGGCTAGAAGGAGATCCAGAGGTCAAGTAGGTTGGTTATAGGTGAATCTGAGCTAACAAGCTAGGTTAGATACAGATCTGAAGGTCAAATAGGTGTTCAAGTAGGTATATGTCAAGAAAAATGAGGTTAAGTTAGATGTGGGTCACAAACAAGTTGTTATTCTGGTAGAGATCAGGTGACACAGAGACCGACCACATGGTTTATAAAACCGATGATGGTTTTACTGTAACCGGTGATGGTTAGAGAGAACCGACGATGGTTAAGTCGGGGCTGGTGGAATCACACAGTCTAGGTTTTTGGAGTTTTGGGGGCAAAAGTGGAGTGGATAGAAGATGGGGATTGATCACAGAGGGGGTGTAGATATGTTGTGAAGGTCTGAGACTACTGAGGAGGTCAAAATAGGAAATTGGGCCAAGTATTAAGATGATTGGGTATGGAAGGTGGCTACAACTAGAGAGAGGGAATGGACAGAGGGTAAAAGACTAGGTTCCTTTACCACAAATACTACAGATGATGATAAGAAAATGAAATAGATGGAAGGAGGATACTTACTCTTCTGTGAGGTACAGGTCTGAAGAATAATGAAGAAGTTGTTGTGTTGGAGGATGCTGGGAAGAAAGTTTCACTATTGTGCCAGTGTATTTGGTTGCCTTTGTTGATCACAAATCAATCTTCATTCTGCATTGTTGTCATCTAAAGAGATCGAAACTCGAGATCAAGTTTTTCAAACCAACAACCAACCCATATTACAAAGTTGTAGATGGGTCTAAATAGGCCATTTGGTCCATTCCGTATAACCGCATCGGTTTAGGTGAACCGACATCGGTTTAGGTGAACCGACATCGGTTTGGGTGAGATATCTCAAGTTGTTCAAAATTTGCCTGGGAAGTTGTTCCACCATTTGATAAGGGTCTCTTCTTTTCTGGGGTGAAAACCGACCTTAGGAGGCTTTTAAATGTGAGGTGAGGGGATGGGTCTAATGTTAGGTTTTATTTAGGACATTGGTTTAGGGTTTAGGTTAATGGGTCAAATGATGGGGGTGGTTAGGTGAGGTGCATTTAATAAAGGCAATTATATTAAATAGGTGTGTGAGGGTAGTGAATTAATTTAATGTAAATAATTAAATTAATATGTGTGTGGGTAAAAGGTCATTAACTTAATTAAAATAATTAAATTAATATGTATGGAGGTAAATGGCATTAATTTAATTAAAGTAATTAAATTAAAATGTGTGGGGTGCAGGAGGTAGGTGATAAGGTGTTGAGGATGAGGAAGCCAAATTGGGTGAACCACGTTAAATATTGTCTCTTTGTGTTGTGTTATTTTATTCTTCACTTTTATTTGAGATCTGTAATATTTTTTGCATATTAGTTTCTCTTATTACGATTTTGTGAGGGATTATTCCGCATATTTTATCCCTTATTTCCTAACAATGGTATCGAGCCCGATTTTCTTTTCCGAAGTGTTGAATTGCAGGGAAAGTTTTATCTTGAGTGGGAGCTATGGTAGATGATGGAAGATCAAGGGTCAATAAATTCAACGGGAAGAATTTTAGTCTTTGGAAGATGCAGATGGATTACCTTTACCTTTATCGAGAAGGATGCATTATGGGAAGTTGATATGAAAAACCGATCTACCTCTAATAAGATATTATTAATGAAAAAGTTGTTTAATATGAAGATATTTTTAAGAATGAAGATTAAGTTAACATATCATTTAAATGATTTTAATACGGTTGTAAATATGCTAGCTTTGGTTATAATAGAATTTGATGAAGAAGTTAGGGCTTTATTAGTTCTGTGCTCTTTACCTGAGAGTTGGAATAGCCTAGTAATGGTGGTAAGCAACTCGGTTCCAGCTAACTCAAAGTTAAAGTTTGAGGATGTTGTAGGGTGATTCTAAGTGAGAAAATGTGAAAAAAATCTAGGGAATCTTCTACTTCAGGGAATGCTTTGACAGTGGAAACTAGAGGGAGACAGAAGAATAGAGGAAGTTGTGGAAAATCAAAGGATCGGGAAAGGTCAAAATCCAAAAGCAAGATAGTATGTTGGCATTGTGGAAAGTCTGGACATGCAAAGAAAGATTGTTGGGAACTTTGGGACAAGAAGAAAAAAGAAGAAAAAAATGAGGAAAATGTGGCAACAAGTAATGTATGTCAGGATGCTTTGATTCTTTCTTTGCACAATATTACTGAATCTTGGGTTTTAGATTCGGGGCTTCTTTCCATGCTACTCCACATAGGAATTATTTTGTTGATTATATTCAAGGAGATTTTGGGAATGTTTTTCTTGGTGATGATGAGCCTTGCAACATAGTTGGAAAAGGTTATGTTTGGGTTAAGATATAGAATGGGAATACTTGGATATTAAAGGATGTCAGACATGTGCCTACATTAAGGCAAAATTTGATATGGGCAAGGCAGTTGGGAAGTGATGGTTGTACTGTGATATTTACAATAGACTCTTGGAAGGTTACTAAGGGTGCTCTTATGGTGGCAAGAGGTAAGAAGGTTGGAACCTTGTATTTAACCACTTATAGCACTAATGTTTGTAATCTTGTGGCTTCAGAAGTAGATACAACATTATGGCACTATAGGCTTGGTCATATGAGCCATAAGGGCATGAAGATCATAAAGAAGGATTTTCCTGGATATACAGAAACAAGTTTGGAGTTTTGTGAGGACTGCATATATGGGAAACAAAAGTGAGTAAGGTTTCTCAAGGTTGGACCTACAAAGAAAGAGAGTAAGTTAGAGCTGGTGCATTTTGATGTGTGGGGACCGCTGTATCATCTCTTGGGGGTTCAAGTTATTATGTTACTTTTATTGATGATGCAACAAGGAAAGTTTGGGTTTATTGTATTAGAAAAAATCTGATGTATTTGACACTTTTGTTAAATGGAAAGCCTTGGTAGAGAATGAAACAAGTCTTAAGCTAAAATGTCTCAGGTTAGATAATGGAGGGGAGTATTGCAGCAATGAATTTGATGATTACTGTTCTAATAATGGAATTTGAAGGAAAAGATGGTTCCAAGAACTCCGCAATAGAATGGGGTGTCAGAAAGGATGAACAAAACAATAATGGAATGTTCTAGGAGCATGAGGTTACATGCAGGAATGCCTCTTTCTTTTTGGGCAGAAGTGGTGACCATAACTATGTACTTGATAAATAGAGGACCCTCAAGTGCCTTGGATGGAGGCATACTTGAGGAGGCTTGGTATGGTAAGAAAGTTGATTATTCATTTCTTAGAGTCTTTGGATGTGAGGTGTTTGTCCATATAGAAAAGGATGATAGGACCAAGCTAGAGGCTAAATCAGAAAAATGTACTTTCATTGGCTATGATGGTGATGACTTTGGATATAAATTTTGAAGTATTAAGGAAAAGAAAATCATTCGATCTAGGGATGTGGTCTTTAATGAGAAATTCATGTATAAGTAGTAGTTGCAGGAAAACAAGGAAGAATCCAAGAAAGAATATGCAATGGTAGAGGATCTTCTGGATGGGAAAGTGACACATGAATTAGTTCAGAACCTCCTCAACAGAACCCCAAACTCCTATATTGAGGAGGTCTTCTAGGGTAAGAAGAGAAACTGAATGTTTTTCTCCTTCTCTTTATTATTTATTACTCACTGATAGTGGAGAGCCAGAGAGCTTTGATGAAGCAATGCAAGTTAATGCGGGAAGAAGTGGGAGCAAGCTATGGATGAGGAGCATCAGGCTCTCATGGAGAACTAGACATGGGATTTGGTGAAGCTACCAGAAGGAAAAAGGGAATTATAGAACAAGTGGGTGTTCAGATTAAAGAGGAAGAAGGAGGAAAGAAAATATACAAGGCCCGATTGGTGGTCAAGGGGTTTGCACAGAAAAAAGGTATAGATTTTGATGAGATTTTTCTCCTGTAATAAAAATGACTTCTATTAGAACTGTTCTTGGAATAGTTATCAGCAGAAGACTTGCACTTAGAGCAGCTTGATGTAAAGACTATATTTCTCCATGGTGATTTGGAGGAGGATCTATATATGTAAGCAAAGCCAGAGGGCTATGAGGTCAAAGGTAAAGAGGAGATGGTGTGTAAACTGAAGAAGAGATTATATGGCTTGAAACAAGCTCCACGTCAATGGTATAAGAAATTTGATAGCTTCATGATGGAGCAAGGTTATATTAGATGTCATTCTAACCATTGCATGTATACAAAGAAATTTGAGGATGGCAGTTATATTATCTTGTGTCTGTATGTGGATGACATGTTGGTTGTAGGTAAAAACATGCAAGAAATAAAAGTACTCAAGAAGAAGCTAAGTGAATCCTTTTCTATGAAGGATTTGGGGGTAGCCAAACAAATCCTTGGTATGAGGATATCTTGAAATAGGAAGGAACGGAGCTAACTTTATCTCAAGAAGAGTACATTAAGAAGGTATTGGAGAGGTTTAATATGTAGGATGCTAAACCGGTTGGGACTCCTTTGGCAGGCCATTTCAAGTTATCAAAGGAGCAAAGTGTCCCAAGATAGAGTAGGAGAGAAACTAGATGTCCAAGGTACCTTACTCATCACAGTAGTTGGTAGTTTGATGTATGTCATGGTGTGCACTAGGCCTGATATTTCCCATGCAATGGGAGCGGTGAGTAGATTTATGAGTGATCCGGTAGAGATCAGACATGACAAGTAAAGTGGATCCTTCGGTATTTGAGAGGGACCATGGGGATAATTTTTGCTACAGTGGATCAGACACCACTTTGTGTGGTTATGTAGATTCATATATGGCTGGAGATGTAGACAACAGGAGGAGCATGACAGGTTATGTTTACACTGTAGGTGGGACAATAGTGAGCTAGATTTCATAATATAGAAGTTGGTGGCTTTGTCAACCACGGAGGATGAGTATGTTGCTGCCATAGAGGTAAAAAAGAAATGATTTGGTTACAACAATTTCTTGAGGATTTGGGGCATAAACAGGAGGAAGGAAAGATGCATAGTGATAGTCAAAGTGCTATACACCTAGCTAAGAACTCTACTTTCCACTCTAGGACGAAGCATATATAGTTAAGGTACCATTTCATTAGGACAAATTTGGAGGAAGAGAAGTTAAATCTGGAGAAGATTCATACCGGTTAGAATCTGCGCAGACATGATGACCAAGGTGGTCACAAGGGAAAAACTGAAGTTGTGTTCAACTTTGGTTGGTCTTCATAGAAACTAGTGAAGGGTTGAGAAGCTTGCTCAGAGGAAAACTAGTCTCCAAGTGGGAGATTGTTAGGTTGTGGAGCCTATTTTCATGTGAGAAAGTGTTGAGTTTGTACACTAAGAGTACTTTACACTTTCCATAGTTGTTTTGGCCTTAAAATGTGCCCGATATACCGAGAAACGTGATTTTCTCATATGGGCAAGATTTTGACCCATAGGTTTATGGGATGGTTTTGGCCCATGGTTTTGATACCCATGGTTTTGTAAAACTTCTTAAGTAGTTATCTACTTATATGGTTTTATGCATATGGTAGGTATAATGTAACTTTACAGATGTGTTTTGAATTTGGGTGTGAATTCTGTAGAGTTTGTTGAACATAGCTCCAAACATATCTGGGTATTGTATTGAGAGAGTGGTGGCTTGTAATAAAATATGATCAAGTGATTCTTGGTGGATGTAGCCCAAATTGGGTGAACCACGTTAAATACTATCTCTTTGTGTTGTGTTATTTTATTCTACACTTTTATTTGAGATCTATAATATTTTTTGCATATTAGTTTCTACTGTTGCGATTATGTGAGGGATTCTTCCGCATATATTTTATCCCTTATTTCCTAACACGTATCTGACATGATCGATGGTGATACACCTTCTATTAACGTCATTCAATGTTAGGATTATGAGTCCATCCTCACCTACCTTAGCATGGAAGAATCTTATATTCACTGGTTGTTACCCTCTAAGACACAAACCATGTTGAATGAATCGACTATCGAAATCAACATTAATACTCAGGATGACCCACACATTCTAAAGATAGGTCAGTCTTTAGATGTTGCTAAACATGAAGCTTTTACCTCTTTCCTCTAGGACCATAGTAATAATTTTTCTTGGTCTTATGCCGATATTCTGGTATTGACCCAAAAATCATGGTCCACAATATCATAACCATTCTTAATGCCAAACCCATCAAACAAAAGCTACAGAAAATGCATCCTCACATTGCTCTTTTGGTCAAAGAAGAACTTCAGTGCCTTCTCTCAGTTTCCTTCATCCTACCCATTGACTATCCCCAATGGATTTCTAACATTGTTCCTATCACAAAGGCAATAGGGGACTCCACATTTACATGGATTTCGTGACCTCAACCTAGCTTGTCCCAAAGATGATTTTCCCCTACTAGGACATTGACCAACTAGTTGATCTCACCGCCGGCCATGAAATGCTATCACTCATGGATGGTTTCTCGGTTATAATCAAATATTACTTGCTCTAGAAGATCAACACAAGACTACCTTCATCACCCCTTGGGGGACCTTCTGCTATCGAGTCATGCCTTTTGGCCTTAAAATGCTGGTGCTACATATCAACGAGCCATGACTTACATCTTCCATGACATCATGCATCATATATTGGAAGATTACGTAGATGATCTTCTTTCCAAATCCAAACATCGAGTCAAGCACTGACCATCCTTAAGGTCATCTTTGACCACCTCATCAAGTATTGTGTTCATCTTCAACCAAAGAAGTGTATTTATGGTACTTTCAGGAAAACTCCTTGGTTTCATCATTTCTTTGCATGGCATAGAAGTCGATCCTGCTAAAGTAAAGGCTATTCTAGAAATGCCTCCACCTACTAATCTCATCAACTTGAAGCTTGCAAGGTAAGTTACAATCCATTCGTCATTTTATCTCACAGCTTTCGACCATTGTCAACCATTTCATCATCTTCTCAAGAAGGACATTTCATTCAAATGGGATGATGAATGCCATAAATATTTTGATGCCTTAAAACAATACCTTCTTCAACCACCAAGTGCTCATTCCTCCTAAGGATGACCAACCCTTTTACCTATACATTTCCACCACTGACCATTATTTAGGTGCCATTTCTCATCATGAGAGAAACAGAGAGAAAGTGGTTTATTACATAAGTCATACCCTTCTAGACTACGAAACTAGATACACCCATGCCGAAAAACTCTACTTAGCCTTAGTTTTTCATTGCCACCAAACTCCACCATTACCTACTCAACCAAAAACCTTTGTTGTTACCAATACTGACCCCTACACTATATGTATGCCAAACCCTACCAACATCAACACGATGCATGTTAGCTCATGCTTCTCGCAGACCTTGACCTTGAATTCATCCATCAAAAATCCATCAAGGTCCAAACCATCGCTGACCAACTAGTAGACGCACCTCTTTCCGGGAATCAACCCTCTAACTTTGATTTCCTAGATGAATCCATAGCTACCCTCTCCTTAGATGATACCACTTACCAAATGACACTCTTCTTGATGGCTCCAAGTGTTAGCGTGGAGGTGGGGATGGTGTTATCCTCATTCCTCTTGATGGTGAACCTATGCCTTTATCTTTCAAACTAGATTTTGATTATACAAACAATATCACCAAATACGAAGCACTTGTATTGGGTCTCCAGATTCTTATGCCTTAGATGTTAAGTCAATCAATATCTTTGGTGATTCCTAACTGGTCGTAAACCAAGTCAATGGTATATACCAATGTCGTAATGAAATACTTCAAAAGTATAAACATCATGTAGACATACTTTTGACTACCTTTGACCATTACAAACTTCAAACCACCCCATGTTCTACCAATAAATTTATGGATACCATGGCTTCTTGGCTTCTTAGATACCCGCTTCACCTGCCGACTCTAAAATCTTTGTCACAATACAAAGGTTATAATCACCCTCTTATTTACCTTGTGAGGTCTACTCCATCAAACCATTACACCTAACCCACGTGACCTTTGGTATAAGTAGTTTGCAGACTATCTTTCCCTTTCCATTCTACCACTAATTGATCTCACTCGTAATGGACAACGTGCCTTTCTTAAAAGTGTCTCTCACTATGTCATCATGGGTGGTCTCCTTTATAAGCATGGCTTTGACGGTATTCTCTTACGATGCCTTACAAGTTCTGAAATTCCCTACACCATCAAGGAAGTTCATGATGGAATTTGTGGAGGCCACTTTAGTGGTTTAGCTATCGCTAAATGCATTCTTCACCTTGGCTATTATTGGCCAACCCTAAACCGTGATTGTTGTGACTATGTCAAATGTTGTGTGAAATGCCAGCAACATGCTAATCTTCATCACACACCTAGTCATGCCTTACAAGTCAGCATGAGACCTTTGGCCTTTTCTCAATGGGGCTTGGATCTTGTCGGAGAGATCAATCCCCATTCTTCACAATGCCATCAATGGATTATAACCACTACTGAATATTATACTAAATGGGTAGAAGCCATTCCCCTCATTTCTACAAAAGCCTGAGAAAATATGTGAATTCATCAACCATCACATCATTTGTCACTTTGGTGTTCCTCACCATCTCATCACTGATAATGGAAAGTAATTCAAAAACAAAACCCTACGTAAGTTGTGTGATGCTTTTGGCATCAACTCAGTTTCTCATCACCTTATTACCCACAAACCAATGGCCAAGTAGAATCAACCAATAAAACCTTGAACAAAATTCTTATGAAAGTAGTTGATGATATTGGCAAGGATTGGCATTCACACATTCCTTTCACCTTGTGGGCTTATCGCACTAGTATTCACACTTCAATCTGCCACACCTTTTTCTCTGGTCTATGGTACCGAGGTTGTCTTGCCTCTTGAAGTCTAGATTCCATCTCTCTCGCATCTCTCATTACAAGACATGCTCAATGATGATGAATTTCGCTAGGATCATTTGGTGCAACTTGAGTTATTAGATGAACGTCATCTTAATGCTCTTGACCATCTCCAAATCTACCAAAAACATATCAAACGTGCCTATGAAAAATGTGTCCATGAATGAACCTTTTAGGTTGGTGACCTCATCCTGAAGGAAAATCAACATGTAACTAAAGAAGAGAAAAGTAAATGGGGAAAATTTTCTCCTAATTGGCTTGGACCTATATCATTACCCATGCCTATGGATCAGGTGCTTATCATTTGTCTTCACTCAAAGGTAAACCCAAACCTGAGCCCTCAATGCTTGCATCTTTGACCATTTTATTGTTGACATCAAGTCCTATATCACTTTTTGTCAATTGATCACTCATCCCTTGAGCATTGTTCACCTTCCATATTACCCATTTTTGAGGATCAATGACTAAACAAGAATCATGTGATTACCCATCACCTTTCAACCTTATCTTCAATATGAGTACCATGACTCTACTCATAACATGATTCTCATGGATACTTTTCATCTTTTTAAAGATGGAATCCCATGGTCATTCATCACTTAAAACCACCTCTTTCATAGTTAACCCCTGTGTGTACTATGGTTTTGTCTTCTAAACAAGAACCTAATCTTCCTCTATAGTCTTGTCCATGACTTAAACATCCAAAAACAAAATGGGATTCAACTCCTTGAGTCAAACTTCTAGAAAAAGATGACTCCCTCAAAATGGGACATCTCTTCTCTCTATTTCACCGCTATAAATAGATTGCTCCCTTGAAGGACAACTATATAAAGTCATTGCAAAAATACAATAAAAATATCAGAAGCTTCCCACATCGATCAACTTCATGAAGACCTCAAGGAGATAATATACTCATCCCATATAGACTTCCCGCATCGATCAGTCTATTAAAAACAAACAAATGAAGAAAATGATGAATTTTTTTCATCATGGAATTGCCTATTTTTGATCTTGGGTTTCTTGCTAAGTAAACATGTGGTTGTACACTAAATTACGCTAAACCACCCATTTTCACCTCATTTCCTTTTCACCCTAATTTTCTATCCACTCAAGGGACTTTCCGTAACTGTGACATTTCATGATCATGTGACTTTCTTCACCCTTAGAATAGTCCATTATACAATGCCTTTAGGGTCTTATGTTCATAAGCCCATCTTGGGTATGGTAGACTCATTAGGTTCTTATCAATTAAGTGCTCTTTTACCACCTCTTACCATTCACCTTCCTCATTACTTATTGATTATCCTATACAGACTAAACCATCAAAACCTACATTTAAAATGACTCAACCATGCCTATGACCTAAACTCAACCATGCCTATGACCCTCAACCATGCCTATAACCTACATTCAATCATGCCTAAAATATACCAACCCATTCCTCTAATTCATCATATTCTTCCCTAGCTTATGGGAGAACTACATCGGCCTGAGGCCCCTTTTCACCGGGGCTATGTAGGTAGCACTTGAGGGCATGGGGCCCTTGAAGGTTAGCTCGACCACTCTTTACCATAACCAATTTCCCCTTCACTTTCCTATGCATGCTCTACCTTAGTTAGTTTCCATTTTATATCAACAGTTGGAAATTAAACCAAACAAGCACCAATTAACAAACATTTTTACCACTTCATCACATCATTCATTTATCATTTTTATATTTCCACCATAGCTAATATTTGGAAATTTAAACCATAACATGCATGACCATCATCATTTGTCTTCCATGTTACCAACAACTTGGAACTTAAAACAAAACCATAAACCATGACTCAACCATGCCTAACCGAACCTAACTCCATGCCTAAATAACTGACCGACCATGCCTAAATGACCGACTCCACCATGCCTAAACCGACTGACTCCACCATGCCTATGACCTGACTCCATCATGCCTAAATGACCTAACTCCATCATGCCAAAATGACTAACTCCATCATGCCTAAACCATGACCTAACTCCATCATGCCCATGACCTGACTCACATCATGCCTAACACTCGACTCCACTCCAATCATGCCTACACCAACCTGACTCCATCATGCCTAGTCCACCTAGTTTCCATCACATACACAATAACAATAGAAATCACAACCACCAGTACAACATCATATCATAAATATAACCATCATCCATAAATATATACATCCTCAAAACCTGTGTATATATGGGCACATGTACAATGACAATACATGTCCCTCATATACAAATGTCTCAAAATATTTGGCACGCAGGCTGGTATAATATACAAAAACTCAAAATATCTCATATACATCCTCGCTATCTTATGACATGCAGCAAATATATAATATAAAAAATAAAAAAAAATCTATCATGAACACATATGGTGACTAATCACCTGATATCCATATCTATCTCATCATCTGTCTCCTCCTCTCCTCCTCTCTGTGGTGCCCTGCCAACATCTCTCCACCTAGCATGGGTCTAGCCCTCACCTCTCTGGCCTGCAGCTAGGGGTCTAGCCTCCATGAGCTAGTCACCTCTCCCTGACCCTATCTTTGGGCTCATGGCCCCCTGTACTCTCTGCACTATGTGTGAGATCTGGTCCTCTCACTCGAGGCCTATTGTACTCTATACTCTGCATAAGAAGGGACATCTATCCCACAATAATCAAATGATCCTATATAGTACCTTGGCCTCACAGGGCATCCCTGAATCTGCCATCACTACTATCTATGGTGGTGGCCCCATGGGTCTCACTGACCCTGTAAGCCTGGGACCCTACTCGACCATGGTTTCTCACCCCTGTCTCTGTGCACCCTGCCCCCTCCTCTCTATGACCTGGGACCCTATGTCACCACACTTGCCTGTACCACCAGGGCCATGGACTGTCCCTACAACCCTGCACATTGTGCATGTAGGGTGGTACATGTGCCATGTCTCCATCCCCTCCCCTAAGGCCTGTAAGGCCATCTCTATAATCCTGGGCTAAAAGGCCAACTGTATCCTGTAACTGGCCACCTCTCCTGTGACCCGCAACAACTACCCCTCGTAAACCTAATAATCTTGGCCCCTGTAAGGTGGCCACCTATCCCTGTAGTGTATCCCTCTAAAATGTGAGGGTGGCCACATCTGGCTAGCCTAGCCTAGGTGGTGTTGCTCATAGCTGGGCTGCCCACCACATCATCGTATGCATCTATATACCCACATCATCAATCAACTGATGGTCAACGGAGCTGCTCCTCCTCTGCCGGTTCAGCACTATAGGTCGTGGTGGAGACATAGGTCTCTCCACATCATCCCTCTATACTGTGGAAATGGAGGTGGCACGTCCTGGGGAAATCCCAACTATCATCTGACCCTATCAATGGGGATCATCTTGTGCTCACCGGACATGATGCCCCTCTATCCATCTCACCAAGTTGTAATCCATCCACTCCACTGCCATCTTCCTGTATGAGGGGAAGCCGACATACGACCTCTAGATAATGTCTACACCGGATAAACCCTCCAACATGTGCCTGTAGTATGCTACATCATGTGTAGCCCTGAAAGCCCTATGCTCTCCAACAATAGGCACCCAATGCCTATAGCCAACTCAAACAAATCCCACCTCGAATGCATCTGGTTGGGGCATACCAACTAGACACACACATATGATGTGCTCGTATGCCCCAAGAGTGTAAAGAAAGGTGCAACACAAGTTGAACCTCCGCAACCACCCGTAGGCCCATAACTCCCTGTATAGCTACACCAAGTATGCTGGTGCCCAAGAAAATGGGTCCTATCCTCCATCATGTCATGGAGAACCCCATCAGTTCCCATGGGAATCTCCCACCCTCCACATCTGGCAAAGTGCAAAGCAACACACTACCTCCATAATCAAGACCACTAGCCTCATCTCCTCAGGATGGGCCACGTACATCTCTCCATAACTCAGGCTCACACTATGGAACCTCATCTCTACCATCCCCTCTCCAAATACTATCAACATCAGCTCCTCTGATGCCTCTGAAGAAATAGAATACACCTACATCCCCACTATCGTAACCGTAGGATCTGTACATGTCCTCTAGGGTGACTGTGATCTCACCATCGGCAGATGAAATGTGTTGGTCGTTGAATCCCATCTATCGATGAGTGTGACCATCAAGCTCGGCTCCCAAACTATGTGCCTATACCATCTGACCCCAATAAGGCCGACATCTATAATGTGATGCCACTCCTCTTCCATCATCACGCTCCTCGTACATACGATAAGTAATAGAGGTGGTACTCTATCTCTCATCCTGCACTGGTCCCTCACCTGCACCCAACAAATCACAACATTGTTAAACCTTCACCATACCCCACACATCTCTTACCCGAAAAACCTATTCCCAAAACCCTTATTGCTTATTATACCCCAACCCTACAGATCACCCCTTATTACCACAATCCACTCATACCATTTATACCTATTACCCTACTCATTACCCTCTGTGAATATATTACCCTACCCGTCATCACTCCACTTGCCATTATATCCCATCACCTACCTTTTCCCTCCCAACCTTTCCCACTTATTGACCTATTTCCCTCTAACTCCAACCAACATCGGTCTCGTGTGACCGCATTGGTCCCTCATGACCGCATCATCACCACTTACTACTAACCGATGCCGCCAACCTGCCAACATGTGACATCGGCCAAACCTTCGACCAGCATCTGGTCACATCGTGGTGACCAAATCCATAAAACCCCCATTTTTCCCAAAATATTTCAAACTAACCTAGAAACCTATCCTACCCTACCCAAAGCTAACCCAAACCCCTCCCCACCCCTATCTAACCTATCTTAGACCTCCCCCTCCCTCATTACACCAATTTTAACCACAAATTTAATTATATACCTATACCCAAAAACCCATACCCATACCTTATTTTCCCAAATAAATACATAGAAAGGATGAAATCCTACCTCATCTCGATGTCATCGGCATGGTGGCATGACTGGCCACTACACTGGTGGCCCACCCAAACCCTCTCCTACTTCTGCCATGCCCAAATCACCACAACCCACTCCTCTAATCCAACCAATCAAATCGATACCCCGAGCTCATGGACCCATCTCCCTAGCTCCTCTCACCCACTTGTACTCTCCACCTCAGCCGGGTATAATGCCATGTCCTTCTCTCTCAAAAAAGTGGCAAAAATTCAAATGGCTCTGTCATTTTCTCCAAAGTTCACAAAGCAACAATGATTCCGTAAAATATAAAATTTTTGTTTTATAAACCCAACCCGATATGACCGACACGGTCATATTTGTGCCCTAGCCAACCGACGTCGGTCACCCTATAACAGCATCGGTCAACCCTTCTAACTATTTAGCCTTACTACGCTTCCTTTTTCCTATAATCATCATGCCAACACACTTTATCATCATTTCGCCACCCATTGAAACATACCTACAAGCTCAACCTACCCCTACATTTCCTTTGTTACATCTTAGGAGTTGTTATTTTACCTATACCTTGGCCTTACCCATGCCATGACCTGTTTTCCTGAACTTGACCTACTTGGTGTGACCATTGACCTTATGTACTGTTATACCTTGTGATGTTGTTACCTATATTGTTTTAGCCTAACAACCATACCTTGCCTATTTCATGTGTTTATCCCGACCAAACCTTTGGTGTACCAGAGCATACCTAAACATTCCTGCACCTGACCTACACGTTGTGTTTCTTGACCATATCCTATACCTTGGATACCTGAATCACTTCACCCTTGTTTGGATAAACCTATCGACCTTGGATGATGTAGAGTTTGCAAGCTCTTCAACCTGGTACCGTGTTGCAATCTATATGTGTGTGTGCATTTGATTTCCATTACCCATGACCCGATTTTGACCATGACCTACTACCCATTACCCGAGTTGACCATCACCCTTTCCCTCAATACTCAAACCTTTCCCCACCTATCTTCCCCACCTACACATTTATCAAACCACTCACCGATTCCGTATTTTCACCTCATCAGTGCCTGGTTTGAGGGGGATCACCTTCACCCACACATGGGGCAATCACTTCCTATTTTTTTTCAGCATCACTTACCAATACAAGCTACAACAAAAAAGGGGGAAAAATGTAGACACCAAAATTGGGTCACACTCCCCTTGGTCCCCTTTCGAATAACTAACTTAAACATACTCACCTAACATTAGCCCCCTTTCACCCCATATTAACATTAATTTAATTATCCACAATTAATTCAATACTCACCCTCACTCCATTTATTAATTTAATTACTTTAATTAAATGGATGCACACCTCACCTAGCCACCTCACATAGACACCTCACCATAGACCTATTCATAACATGTTTCCATAACTAACTAAGACTTAGCCCTACTTACCTTAATGAACTAAGACTTAGTATAACCCTAAAAGCACATGCCTATTCTTCCTCTAACCATATTCCCATGTATCTAAGCACAACATTCCATTTAGACCTAGCACCAACTAGAAAAGTTGGAAAAAGATAGCCAAGATCTACTATTTTAGGCAACCTAGGATATCCCACCTTAACCGACGCCGGTCAACCCAAAACCGATGCCGGTCACCCTAAACCATTTCGTTACCATATAACCATTTTGGTAACCTTGTTTGAGAGGTTAGACACATTCTGAGTTTTGGGAGCAAAGGAGATCTGCATGCAAGCAAGAACCAGAGCTCTTTCACACATCCAGACAACCATAACTAGCACAACCATTGATTAGAAGGTATTTTTGCATTCACGGTAACATTTGGGAAGCACTGCCGCGCACATTGATCACCATTTCACCGATCAACCATCACCACCACCTAACCATTGAACCTGCACAATAGTAAGTGTGTTTCTAACCTACACCATTTCATTTCTATTCAGTTTATAAGGGTTCTTCACCTTTGTTTATCAACCACCATTTATATTTTTACCTCACCACTATTGCCTTCCTGTGAACCCGACCATTCCCATCACTCATAACCATTTTAATCACCTTTGTCCATTCTGAGTACCTCTAAATATTCCCAACACCTCCCTAAGACCTAAACCAACTCCTTACCATCTCTGATTCAACCTTAGACAAATCCCCAAAACCATGAACTATTGAGTTATTATCATCCCACCTTAACCATCATCGGTTCTTACTAAACCATCATCATCATACCAAACCAACGTGGTCTCTATATTTGGAAATCTTGCTAATACCAGATCCCTATAACCTTTTTCCAAGTGACCCAAGTGACCCAGAACCTGACCCTGACTGTTCCAACACCTCGATTACCTACCCTACTTCTAGATCTGATCATAACCTAGCTTATTATGTTAGATTTTCTTATTGTATTTGGATGAGATACCTAAATCATATCAACTACAAGTAGGATTTTATTTATTTACATTATTTCTTACATTAAATTGTATTAAACAGTGGGTTGACTGCCACCAAGGAAGTATCACACTTCCTGGATCTAGCACACGCTAGGCAGCCCACTAACATATATTGTTTAACTCTTTCTTGTGGTCTTGTTTTGTATTTGTGTATTTCAAAAGGGTAGTTCATTCCTAGGCCAAAAGGAAGACCTCTCACATCACAACATTGGATCAAGACTCAGCCTAAAAATTTAAAGAAAACGATGAAACACTTCCACTCTAGATGATATTTCATATCTATTGAGAAGATAGACCGAGTAAGGGAAGATCGGTGAATGGATGGATATAACACATCTTCGAAGATATTGATTAAAGAGGATGAAATATATAATGATTTGCATACTAAAATAGCCTCTATTCGTAGAATGGATGAAGCCTTCTCCGAAGATAATAATAACTTGAATTTGAATTTGACTACATGGAGCGAGATCAGAGAAGAGGATCCAGATCTACTTCTTCAAGAAGACGTAATTGATGATGTTTCTAAGTTGTTTGAATATCAAAAGGATATGGAATTTAGGTCCCAAGTATTACAAGATTTAATAAAGAAATTGGACGACAAGCGTGTGGAAATCATGGATGCTCTAAATGACATCTCAGAAGAGTTTGATAATGTTAATTGCAAGTTCTTCAATGAAAACATTGATGCTCTTTTGGAAGATCAAATTAAGTCAATTTCAAGGATTTGGTGAAGAGGGATGATGAGGTGACTAGGAATTTCAACAAAGTGACTCCATTGACAGGTTGGTTTCATGCCAAAATTTCATAGGTTGACTGAAGAAAGTGGTAGGTAAACTTAAAATAATTCCAGCCAAGGTAGCAAGAGAGATCGAGACAGCAGATGTGGTAAACCATTATGCGTGTGGGCCAGAGGAAGGAGAAGTGCAAGGAATTATCAAGTGTTTTATTGAATATAAGCATCAGATGGCTTCTGGGAGAAAGAACAAGAGAAAAATAAAGAAGGAGAAGGTGTTATAGGGCCAAGCTAAAGCTAGGTGGCCATGGAAGGACAGTTCCAAGCTCTGGATCAGTCCAAGTTGTAGGGTTGATCGAGTCAAACCCTTACAACCACTTTGTTATTTTTATGAGAGCATGTGTCCCTGGAACTTAATGATATTCTATTTTTAGTAATTTGTTGGTTAAGGTCCAACTGTAATGGCTCAACCTAAAAACTTATAAATAGTTAAGTGCATGAATTTTTAGATATAGAGATCATTGGGAAGTTACTCTTCAAGCTTGGAAGAGTTCTTTGAATACTTTGAAGCCTTTCAATTACATTTTAGAGTAATATTTTCCGTGAAGAATTTGATTTATTGTGTTAATGGTTGATCAATGTATGCTTTGTGGATGCACAATTCCTTAGTGTAAGTGGTTAACTTGCCTTTATTTTAGAATATCTTATTTCATTATGTGGGAAAGTGATATAATTGTTTTGAATATCAGTTGTGGAAAGATTATTTTCCTTCTGTTATAAAAGTTACATTATCATTAATTGTCATAAGTGAAAGAGATGTTTGACATGTGCATATTCTATATTGTCATGGTTGTTGATTGTGTTTTCAATTGGATTTGATCTATCTGTTATGTATACTTGGGGTCTTACAAGGAGATGTATACTATTTTGACTATGGTTTGTTATTTACCCTATCCAAATAGCACTAGGTGAATTAGATTGTGATGATTGTTTTATCCTTTCTGAGTTACCCCATTTCCAGGCGTAAAGATCATCTGATTATCTAGTTTTACTCTTGGTGTATCACCGTATTTTCTTTATTTGTTATTTCTAACCTTGAACCTTATGAAGTGAGTAGATTATAATCATTTAAAGTGTTTTAGCATTGCACTTGTAGACACCTAAAATTGGTTACACAATTTAGTGTCCCCCGTGTTCGCTTACCTATTCTATTCTCAGGAAACCCAGTGCACTTTTATATCACTACTTCTCTCTTAGGATATTAATTAATTATCTAATTAAAATACCTATCCTAAGTTTATTCCACCCCATTATATTTCACCCATGGATAATTAAACATTAACCATGTAATTCTACCTTTTTTACCATTATTCCAACTACTTATTCATCCCATATCATTTCCCAACCTCCCGTATCATTATTCTTCATCCATCCCACCTTTTTCTCCTCTCCTAAACATGTGCAGTGGGTTTTTACCCATATTTGAGTTGGAGGGATAAGTTTCTTATCCCCACAACTCATTTCTTTGCCTCTTTGGGAGACTGTTCCTTGATCGGTGCCGATCGATCTTCGGTCGACGCCGATTCTTCGAAACGGTACTAATTTTATCTCGGTCGACGCCGACTATAAATATACGACCAGAGTTCTTCTCTAGTTAGATTCAGAAGAGCTGGTCACCTAGAGATTATTTTGTTTGAGTAATTAAAGAGATTATCAGAGAGAGAGAGAGAGAGTTTCTATGCATTTTAATCCCTGAGAGGTGTATTGTTACTCTTGCCCTGTGTAACTCCAGAAACTTTCTTTGAAGTTCCTCAAACTTCCTGGTATCCCCAATTTTCCCTTCAGCCAAGGCGGAACTCTATCCGCATGTCTACAGCTCTTGCGGGTCTCCACACTCCCTTCATTAATCATCAATCATCAATCAAGCATTTTCTAGGTATTCCCCTTCATGGATTTCTGTAATTTGCTTTCGGTCGACGCCGACCCAGTCCGGTCAATGCCGATTAATCTTCCATCGATGCCGATTTGTCCAATCGACGCCGATTCCATCTGAATCGACACTGGCTCAAACCTTCGATGCCTATCATTTTCTAATCGATTGAATAGCCTACAAAAAGTACAAAATTTAGGTAACACAATTTCAGTTCTATTTTTATAGTTTCCTACTTTCTTTCGGTTTTACATTCTTATTTTTTTACATTTTGTCTCGCAACTTAAAATCATAAAATATAAACATTTTCTTACATATTTTATCATGTATGCCTTTATCCTTAATTGATAACATGAATTGACATCCACCGAGGAAGCTCATCACTTCCCGGACCCACTTTTGGGTAGTTCACTCTTTTATCTTCTAACATTGTTTTTTTCTATTAAGCATTTGTGCATTGTAGGGTTCTTGGATCTACTCCGCAGGATTGCTCATGTGTGCCCGTCTTGGCTTCATCGACATTTTTTCCATTTATATCTTCGAATCTTGTCCAATCAATCAGGTATCGACTTTATTTGAGTTTTTCTAGGGTTTTTGTGTTTAGTTTGGTTCATTGACTTGGACAGGTAACAAGCGCAGAAATTCTTGATCAACATGCACATCGATCTTAAATCGGGTGCCCCAAGTTCAAAAGGAAGCTGACCTTCTCTAGAGGTTCATCCCAAGGCAACAAGGTCCCACACCTTGGGATGTTCCAACATTCCACATGATCTTTCAACAATTTCAATGGGTGCACGATCCGCATAACAACAGTTGGTATTGATGATGTTCTCATACTTTGAATGGAGCGCCGAGGTGGGTATAATTCCCTATAACTCATACCACAACACCTATTTGTTTGGAGATGACATGATTGTGAAGACATGACAAAATCTTGATTTCTAGCTATTACTTCCAGACTTCAAAACTAAACAAATTGACTCTGAAATTGCCCTGGGAAAAATAGCAAATTTTGTTCGAGAAGATTTCATTAGATGAGGCAATCTATTAAGGTACCAAAAGTGTATGCATGTCAAAGTTTTTTTTCCCAAATAAAATTCTTCAGTCAAATATTAAAGGTCAAAGTTGACTCTTCTGAAACTGCTAGGAAAATGGAGGTGTAAAACTGTGAAAATCCCGTTTGGTTTTAGCTTGGGAAAAATACCAAACTTCACCTTGGGTATCTAAAACTTGGTAAGAGAGGATATGAAGGTGGGGAGAATCCAAAGAAATAATCTTTTTCTCATGAAAATCATCCGAGTTCAAAATATTGACTCTCAAAGTTAGTCTCCTTGACAGATGAAAATTGCATGCATGGCGAAATCAAACAAATTGTGTTTTATTTGTCTTCGTGAAAATATCAAATGAGGTGTTGTGAATTTTAAATTTGGAAAGATATACATGAAGGTGGGAGAATTCAAAAAAACCAAACCACTCTTCTCGATAATCACTTAGGCCCGAAATACTGATTCCCGAGTAGGCCTTTTGACAAGTTTCAAATGTGCACGTGGCAAAATCAAGAAATTGAGTTTTATTTGGGTTCATGAAAAATATAAAATGAGGTGTTGTGCATTTGAAATTTGGAAAAGGAGTACATAAAGATGGGGAGAATTCAAAGAAATAAACCATTCTTCTCGAAAATCACTCAACTTCAAGATATCAAGCTCCAAAGTTGATTACTTCGACAGATATAACCCGTGGTAGCCTTTGTTCCACATCTATCATTTTCTTCATTAATTTCATTTTCTTGTGCTGATATATATCTTGTTTGACATTTTCAAATGGTTCATGTGATTTTTCTTCACGCACAGTCTTCCTCTTCTCGCAATTGTGTGGCTCGTATTCTCCTTTCACTTGCCTGGTGAATGCGTAGAATTTTTTTTTAATTTTATTTCTCTTTGACAACTGTGGGCCATTTTGGGCTACGTGAGTGCTTGCTTTGTGTTTGGACTGAAAATCAATGTATGTCTGTGCTAAGGTATTATGTTGCACTTATTTATTAAAGTGGATTGGTTTCTTTGGAGTGGAGAACTCTGTTTTCTTGGTTTTAGCGTGGAAATTGATTTTTTTACCAGGCGTGGGAATGCTGCGTTGAAATCTTAATTATTTTATGGCAGATATTCTAAACCTGCGTGGACATGTGACCTCTCTCATTTTTCTTACATGTGGATAACTCTTCAATACCTGCTTGGAATCTTATTTTTCTTTGCTGCTTCCTCCTTCACGTGAAGCTTTCTCTCAAAACCTGCGTTGAAAACTTTATTTACTTCATGTGGGATTTCTCCTATTCCTCACGCGTGGAACTATTCTCTTTCTTTGGTTTTGGCTGCATTTATTCCCTTTTCCTCTAGATGGTGTGGAAAATTTTCTTGCGTGGATAGCTGCGTGGATATTTTCTTTGAATGCGTGTTTTCTTTGTTGATGGAGCTGCTTCTATATCCTTGCATATTGGCCCATTATCTCTTCTCCCGGCACATTGAAATGTAGAGGAAAAATGTTTGGGATAAGCTCTCCTTCCTTGATCTCTTTGTGAGGGATGTGATAAAAATATTTCTGAAATGCTTCTACAGAGGAAATAAGAAGAAGTTGAAAACAAAAATCTTGAAAGCTTCTTCGCATGAATTTTCCAATAGAGTTTGATGGAGGAAAAATTAAGAGGATTAAAGAAACTTCCTCGTAACCGTTTCTTTGTTTCCATTGAAATAACCAATTTCCCTTTCTTGGGTAGTGGGAATTAATTTCCAGGGAATATGGAAACAACTTAATCATCTTTGTGGCAATGGCAAAGCAGGCTGACAATTCCCACTTATTTCCCCATGTGGGAAATAGGGAGATATTTTCCCAGTTTACCATCTAGTTGGGTTGGTAGTCAAACGAGAAATTCCACAAGTGGGGAAAAAGAAGATTTTGTGAGGGAAGGGAAATCGGGAGCAGAAAGCCAATTTGGCATTCCCGACAATTGGAAGCGGAATTTTAATTTCCCCCGGTAATAATAAAAAAACTTGTCGATTGATTTTCAATAAATATTAAATTAATATTCATTTAATTAAAAACCCCCAAAATTTAATAAAATTAATTTTATTAAATAAATGAGTAAAAAATTAATTAAATATTAACTAATTAATTATTAACGTAGTTTGCAACTGGCGAGAGGAGTTCTCACCGAAATGGACAAAATGAAGACCAAAATGATCACGAGAATGAGACGATCACGGTGAGGGTGATAAAACACGCAAAAGAATACTTTTGATTTTTTTAAATTTTCATGCTTACTAATTTTGCGAAGTCAAAATTAGTGATAATAGCTGGCTCTAATTGGGGATAAGGACTTCACGACACAACAACAAACCCAAACCCAACAATTTAATGAACATGATCCCAAAATGATGATGCGCAAAAATGTGATGATAATAGAGAGGAAAATGAAAAACAAGGAAGGGAAACAAAACAAAATCCTAATTACCTATATACAAATGGGGAAAACCCATGTTCAATTTTGATAGTACTTGAGATATTTCCGATGTAGGGCTAGAGGCAAATGAGTTCCATCTGGATATGCCAAGTAATAGGTGTTATCTCCATAGAAATGCCTGATTTTGAAAGGGCCTAGCCACAATGAATCAAACCTCCCATGCTTTACTTTCAGTTCACGCCTCTTGTCCCATAGTAAAACTAAGTCATTGATTTGAAATTGTCTCTCCTTAGTTTTTTTCGTCAAACAATTTCTTTACTTTTGATTAGTGTTCCTCGATCCTGTTTGCCACTTGACTTCTCTGTTCTTCAAGCTTGCTTAGGAACATGATATTTTTATCTAACACATTGGAAAAGCATTCATCGTCAATTGATTGATCCAATCGTAATGTTGGTAACTCTAATGTGATGGGAATTTAGGCATCGCTTCCATACAATAGTTGGAATAGAGGCATTCTAATTGCTCTTTTGGGAGTTATGCGGTCAACCCATAATGCATCATATAACTTTTTGTGCCAAGTTCTTTGATTTTCTTTGACTAACTTGTGCACAATGGTAATGATGTTTTATTCTTGGATTCTACTTTGGGTAGTAATTTGATGAATGAGATAAAGATATCCCATACCCATAAAAAAACCTATCATCTCTGCAGAAGATAAATTAGTGGCATTATCCGTCACGATCTTTTGTGGAATTCCATAATGAACCAAAATGTTCTCTTTGATGAAGTCACAAATTACTGCAGTAGATGTTTGTTTCACCGGAATAGCTTCTACCCACTTCGTAAAGTAGTTAGTTGCAATGAGCACGTGAGTATGACCAACACTAGAATTAGGATTCAAGACCCTAATGAAATCTAAACCCCATTGTTGAAAGGGTTCTTCAATGACAACTGGCTTCAAAGGAAAAGCTGCCAATTTAGGTCTTCCAACAAATTGTTGACAAGCTTCGCATTTGGCTACCCATTTTTGAGCATCAGAAAACATAGTGGGCTAGTAATAATGTGCTCACAAAATTTTATGAGTTGTCCTTTGGTCCAAAGAAATGACCACCACAAGCATGATTGTGAAAGGCTTCCAACAACCTAGGTTGTTGTTCTTTATCGACACATCTGAGGAACATGCCATCAATTCCTTTCTAAAACAATGTGTTATCCCATATGAATTACTTGACAAATATCAATTTGATAGCTCTCTTTTCCTTAATCCGTCGATTCTCAGGACATTCACCATATGTGAGAAAGTAGGCTATATCCGAATACCATTCATTTGTGGTACTGACAAAAACTACCAATGGTAAAATTTCTTCAATTGATTCTTCCTCTAAGCATCATCTCGTGGTTTGTTCTCTGCGATGAGTTGGTAGAGTCCTCTTCCTTAAACTAACATGGTAGGCTTGATGTCAAGTCATATTCCTAGATCTTAGAGACCCAGTTACCTCTTTTAGATCCCGATTCTGTTGTGTCAACATTGATTTAACTACGCAGTGTCCGACACTAAGACTTTGGTGTGAGAATTCAATACATAGTACTTGAAATGTTTCAAGGCTCTAACCACCGCGTACGCATGCCTCTCAAGGGGAGTGTAATTCAGTTCATGTTTCTTGAATCTAGAACTCATGAATGCAATAGGAGATTCAATTCCCTCTTGATTATGCTGAGTCAGGATGGCGTAGAGATCGTGTGTGGGGAAGCATAGCAATAGACTATGAAATCCTTTTTAAAATCGGGACACACCAATGTAGGAGCTTTTGCAATAACATCCTTGATTTTTCAAATGATCCTTACCTTCCTTCAACCATTTGAAGGATTATTTTCCTTTCATCATGTCAGCAATTTCTTTGGTTAGCTCGACAAAATCTGGCACAAACCTTCTCAAAATGTTCACCTTCCCAAAGAATGAGTGAACTCCAGGATTACTTGTAGGTAAGGAAAGATTCTTGATAGCTTGAACACATTCAAGATCGATCTTGGTTCCTTCTTTAGAAACAATATGACCTAGGAGTTTCCCTTCCGTAACTCTGAACACAGATTTCTTTGGATTTAGGGAGATTTTATGAAGTCTGCACCTTTGCAATATTTTCTCCAAATCTCTTAGGTGATCTTCTCACTTCTTTGAAAACTGTCAAGTCATCTAGGTATATTATGATGATCTTGTCTTTATAATATGTGAATGCCATATCCATATCCCTTTGAAAAGTTACGCTGACATTGATCAAACAAAATGCATTCTTTTATAAGAAAACGCATTACCTAGTGGTGAACGTGGTCTTATGTTGGTCTTCTCTACGCCACTTCAATTTGGTTATAACCAGAGAAACCATCTAACATGGATAGCATTTCCGATCTAGTTATTTCTTACAAAATATGGTCCATGACTTACGGTGGGTAATTATACTTCAAAGATGCTTGATTAATATTATGGAAATCCACGTAAATCCTAATTTATCCATTTTTCTTGTGAACTAGTACACTATTAGCTATCCATGTTGAATGTCGAATAGGAAAACTATTCGTGCATCTAACATCTTTTGAAACTCAAGGATATTGTCCCTGCTATCTGGGATTATAATGTCTTTGATTTTTCTGAACGAAGTTGCACAAGTTTTAAGGGTATGGCATGCTCCATTTCCCTAAGTCAAAAATACTTCAAGTCTTCATATGAGTAAGCCAAGACATCAAAATATTCAAGTAAGGAGGCTTAAAATTTCTTGCGCTCCTCAGGTGAGAAACACTTACCTATGTTGACCAGTGAGGTTTGTCCTTGGTACTAATGTTAACTTGTTCATAGTAAGTAGAATTTCTGTGTCCTTCCTACTCTTCTATTTGATAAACTTGTCATGCTTATTAAAAATTTCTTCAAGTGAAACCAATCCTTTTGGAATTTTATTTCCTTTGAGTTGAATGATTCCATCGCTAGAATCCTTTTTCTCAACTCCTTATTGAATGGGTGAGGTCGTCGATTCGTGAAATGTAGAATCACTTCCTTTAAAGTGCAAGTGTTCAAAATTATCCCTCTTTTCCAAGAAGGCAATAATTTTTGATCATTATTGAAGACTTGCCAATTTTTTGCATTGTCAGAACACTTGGCCTAAAAACCATTTAATGGTGTATTTGTATTAATCAAACTATGAATGGGGAATCATCAATGAAGTTTGAGATTGCTAGGGAATCTGATTTATCATTCTTTTCATGAGGGACAAATCCTATGAAAAAAGCATGAAGGTTTCTATATCGCATCCCACACTTTATTTTTGTAGTGTCTCAAATGATCATTCTTTACCTAAAACTAATTTTTACTTGTTTTACGATCAACTCTGCATCTCCAAAGACTTTCAAATTTTTATCCCTTTCTCTTCTAAAACTTTGAGGCCAAGGATTAATGCCTCATATTCTGCAGTGTTGTTAGTATTTGAAAATTGAAGCTTATAAGAAAAAAGGAAACATTTTATCATTTGGAGATATAAGCACCACTCATGTGCTAAAACCTATTGAGAAAAGCTTCCATCAAACTCAAGAGTCCAGATCTCATTGGGATCCCGACAAGTGACCTCAAGTGCATAGATCTTTGTATTCATTATATAATTACCCATACTTGAGTTTTGAAACATGACCAATGCGCAGGATCATTGGTTTTCATTACAGTGAAATTTGCATGAGTCTTCGACATTAGCTTCTTCATTTCCCCATTGATAGGGATCATAGCATGAGACCCAGTCCATTTGAATCTCACCACCTAGATCTCTATAAAATTTCTTGCTTAACAAAATACCATATGAAGAAGGAATGTCAAAAACTAGAATATTTTCCTTAACTCGCTTTTGAGGAAATTGAGCTAAAAGCATTTGAGAATCTTTGATCTTCCCAATCGGAGGAACTTTTCTTGTCTCCATGGAGTAAAAATATATGAATGTTCTCATAAAAGTCAACCCAAGAGCATGTGCTAATTTTTTTAGGCATCACATTATCTCGAGGCTCTAGATTCTATAATGTAATTACTTAATTTGCATCCGTTGATCGAAAGGACACAAAGAAAGGTTCAATATTTTCATTTGAAGGTGTAGTGTCTATCACAATATTTTGAGTCTTCTCATATTTTGGAGTTTTTAGAATTCCTTGAAAGGAATGAACAATAGAGTTCACCTTTGATAAACTAGACCAATTTCTTGAGTTGATCCTTATTGGAATTCAAGTACTGCTTGTGACATGGAAACTTTTATTTTATTGATATGATCAATGATATCAAATTTGGGCCACATGACCATACTTGATGTCTTAGATACTAGTTCTTTCAAACTTGATGATGGCTCACTTTTGACCTTTGATTCGGGCTTAGTCGATACTACTTTGTGGAAGAAGAAACTTTCTTCGTAGCTGATTTATCAACTGATTGACTTGAAAAAGATCCTCCTTTCTTTAGGAGTCTCATTTGTCTTAGATTCTTTGGAAGTGTCTTTAGTTTTAGATTCTTTAGGAACTTCCTTAGATCTCTTTTTATCTTCCACCTTAGTGGTACTCTGCTCCTTCTTCTGAGAGCGTGTGAAGACAATGAAGGATTGACTATTCATATCTTCTACAATTTATTCATATTTGTCTTCTTCTTCTGAATGGTACTCGAAGAAATGATTATTACTTTCTTCTTTAGGTTAAGATGTTCTAGAGTTTGGATCTTCTTCTCAACCTCGAGAACCTAAACTTCATCATCACTTTCCTCAATGACATCACATTTTGAGTTATTTGTAGGAGCTACTTTAATAGCAAGCCTTATTCGAGAACTTGCAATTACGGCTTTAGTGAGAAAGTATCCTTTTCTTGGGATGTCTTTGTAAGGAGCAGGTTTACTACTTTGAGCAACTTTATTTTTTAAAGCTAGCACATAATTAGCCAACTTAGTGAGTATGGTCTCAAAAGCATTGGGGTTTCTTGACTCTTTCCCTTGAGGGAAGTTTTATTGAATTTTCCCTCCATGATTAATTCATCCTCAATTTCTATTGCCAAGGATTGAGCAAGTTCCAAAGTAACCACTCTAGCTCTTCTCAGTTGATAGCACACTTCTGGTTGTTGTGCATTAATGAAGAAACATTTTTGTCCGTCAGGGTTCGAGTGAATTCCGGTAGGAACTTTGTTCACCATTTTGTTCAACTTCACCATGAAATTCCTCATGGGTTATGTTGGTTCTTTCTTCACTGAGATAGTTGGGAAAGAAGGGCATGTTCATCTTCTGCCATTTTGAAATGGTCTTCAAACTTAGTTTTCATATCATCCCAGTTTGTAATGCATCCATTCAGGAGATGATGAAACCAATCCATGACAATGTCTTGCAATGTTTCAATGAAGAGGTGAACAACAACATCTTCATATTCTACTGACAAAACTGCACATGCAACAAAGAAGGTAGAAATGTGGTCATCAGGTGATGTCTTCCCATCTCCATTGAACTTGGGAAGAATCTTCCTTAACCCTCATGGGAGGTCATATCGAGCTGGTAACACCAATGCTCCTATGGAATTTCCCCATCGTACGTTAACTTACCATCTTGGGAAAGGTTGTATGTGAAGGTAAAATGACATGTGCAAGAACAAGTGCTTGACTTGTAGTGATTCCTCCCTTACTTGCTCTTTCAGGACTTGATGCAAGGCTTATGGATTTACGGGGAGTGTTCCTCCTTAGAGGAGATAACTTGAAACCAAAATTTCCTTGAAAATAAAAAATGGGATCAGATCGACCTTTAGATTTTTCTCCTCATGTAAACCTCTTTCCTGCCAGTTTGAAATCTTTACTGTGAAGGGATCACTGACACGTTCTGATTAGCTCTAGCCTTTTCTCTTCACTCTCTTTCTTGATTTCTTTGTACTTGAAAGACTCTAACAACTCTCACAACTTTATTTTCTTCATTATCCAATACTGATGTGGAGACGAGATGAAAATGATAGTCATTCGTGTGCTTTTCCCAAATATCTTGCCTCAAATCTAATGATATGTCTTCTTGAGTATCTACAAAAAGAAGATTTGGTTGCAAGATAGATGAGTTACCTATAATAGTCATACAGATTATTGCCTTGGTGGAAGCGGGCTTGTGTTGATGAAAAATAATTAACACGTGTCTAGGAGGTCTTCTCGCCACAAGTGCGGGTGCTCTTCTTCTAAGGTCTTCAATGTAGATTTTCTGTCAATGGTTCTATCAACAACCAAATTTGCTGCAAGATTTTGTGGTTTTCCCAAGATATTATGCGGAGGTGGCAACAATGTCTCCTTGAAAATATTTGTTGGGAACAAGATTCATTGAAGAACTAGAGCTCGTGTAGAGGGGATAGTCATAAATATTTAACCAAGAACTGGTTAATGATTCCTGAATCCCTAGTAGAGTCACCAAAAATGTTAGCATATGGATTTGCACGCATGTAAATGACATGTAATAGTAAGGGAATGAAGTCCCTCCTCAATGAAGGTAAGGGTTTGCCTTTATTGAAAACCAAAACAATATTTATATCTATACATTCAAAATTGTATGTGGGGGGTGTTTTGGAACATCAAATGGAAAGAAATGTGAATGAGGGAGATGGAATGAAATGAAGGAAAGAAATGGAAAGGAATGAATGGAAGGAACATGCAATAGCTAGGTAAAGTAGAGCCTAATATTGCATAGAGGAAAATAATGAATAACTAACTCAAATAAAGTGAAGTTTGAATCAACTAAACAAGAATAAGTAAAAGGGAACATGCATGAGCAAGTAAATCTTAGAGCTTGATCATTGTGAACAAGAACAACATATTAATAACGTTAAAAATAATATCCAAGACAATATTCACATGAATATTTAAACACTAACATCTAATGAACATAGAACATCAAATTCTATAAGAGATAATGAATGGGATATAAAGTTCATATTTCATTAACTTAAAATGTCTTCACAAAAGAACACAAAGTTTCTTTCTTGAAACAAAGATTGCACACAAAATTATTTTCTTCTCCTCTCTCAAAGTCACCCTTACAAATGAGCCCTAGACTTCCCTTTATAACTGAAAACTTAGTTACAAAGTAGTTAGGGTTTACTGAGAACATTAAATAGGGCATCTTAAATGAATTTTATTTTTTCAAACAACTTTTACAAAGTAACTTGAAAATAGAAATCACTTAAGTTATCAAAAATTTACCAAAAGTGAGTTAAACAATAACACCACTTTATAAATAAAAGTAATGAGTACATGTGGACCCCACTTAAATGACTTGGACACACACATAGACATCCTAGTTAACAATGAATCACCTAGATCAAAACACGTAGGATTCATGCCTTATCCATTGGGCTTAGAGTCCGCCTATCCTGGTCGTATGGGAATGAACTCATTGATCATGCTCCAAAATCCTCTAGATGACAAGAGAACCGAGCTTGAAACTTGAGCAATTCATCTAACTCTACGTTTGAGCAACATCCTAGTATGAGTAATTTTGTCTTTATTCACATTTTTCACGAGACCGTAGTTGTTACGCCACCTTGGCTTATCGAGAATCCAGCTCTTAATATTTTTCCATTGAGAAGATATTCCAAGAGTCGAGATTGCAATTTACTTTGGAGTTATGTGTCTTTGTCACCATCCTAAAGTGTTTCCATTATGATCCACTCACAATCATCATAATTTGAGAATGCTCTAACTTTAATATGCTAATGAAGTATCGCATGTTGCTAATCGAGAGCTATAACACCTTTGAAAAACTGTTATATTTCTCTTTTGCATTGCAAGCGTTGACATGTGATTTTCTTGATGCGGTGTGCTCCTTTGCTTGTTGAAAATCATGCTTTCCAGGGATAAATCATTTCTACTCTTGGATTCATTAGACTGAAATGTTGATGCTTGTAATAATCCATTTTCACTTCAGATAGGTGAGTTGTAATCTGGTTATGATGGTTGCAAACTTATCTCTATTAACTGACTCATCCTTGGATCAATTCCATTGATCCAAGGAATGTTTTAAATCTCCTTACCTGGTTTGAATGGTAAACTGACATTCATAGGTTGAGAGACATAACGGACTGAAATTTTATATGTTTACAAATTCTTTTGGTCTTGTAAGATCGTGCCTGCATTCGGTTGTATGTTTTGTGCTCAGATCTTTAGGATTGATCTCTTCAGGACATTTAACGACATTAAGTGGAATGAAGCCTACTTCACGACTATGAAGGGAATCTAAGTCCTAAACCTATGGGATTTATCCTAATAGTATTCTAAACTAAGGTAAATGTACCTACTTCCTAGCTATGTCTACTTATTTGGGTGACAATCTATCCTAAGCTTCATATTCTATGTTGGGATGGGAAAAACCTAAGGTGATGTTAGGTATACTCTTAACCTATTACCTACTACTAAATTGGTTTGAATTATACCCTATCTTAAGTTGGAAAATTACCTAAGGCAATGTTTTTAAACCTAAGGTAATTACTTTTAGACTAACCTAAGGTCATAACCTAAGTTATGGATATCTATCCTAAACTAATGAAAGGGACCTAGGGTCGCATGGCAAGTTGGTGACGGTTCCAAAGGAATTTATTTGATTTGATTTGTTTGAATAAATAGGGAGTACTACCAGTTTTGGCAGAGACATGTAAACTTGGTGGAAGCTTATGTGGAATCATAGTTAAACTTAGAAATGCATGCAAAGGTTGAAATAACATTCACCAATTTTGGGAGGTGGTGGCAAGGAGAGATAGGTGGGAGATTGGGGAGTAATGGCATTAATGAATCTCAATTTTTGTGAGCAAACCGTCTTGGAAACAATGAGGGTGGATTTGTTGGAGGTTGTTTGGTCTTGCATGCTTTGTGATTTTTTTCTCTGCATGGAGCTATTTGGTTCTTCGAACCAGCAGTTCAACTTTCACTTTGTGGCTATTTTTGGTTTCTCTGGTCTATTTTCGATCCAAGGAAAGTATATGAGGCATTGGAGAAAGAGATGTTTGGTTTTTGATCTTTCTTGGAGGAGAAAAAGAGTTGGAAGCTCGGTGGAAGTCTCCTTTGAATTGGCAAGAAGCACTATTAGGCATGATAGGCTCTACCCATTAATATTTCTTGCTTTCCTCTAAATGTTTCATTAAAATAACTCTTCTCTCATGAGATAAATGGTTACATGTTTTGTCTAGTTATTTACTTTCATGATTGAATGAATCTCTCGAGATTTTGGATATGAATCCATTGCATGATAATGTTAGTCTTTGGATGTTTTTCTATGCAAAGTTCAATGGTGATATGCATATGGAACTTTTGAGGCTTTGTGTTTGTTTGGAACTCATATTTGGGACTATCTGCTCGAAAAGAGCTTGAGTAAATGGTTTTTGATTTGAGTTTGAACTGGTAGTCTCTTTTGAAATCTTCTCCTTGATGCATCTTGAGTTTGGAAAGGTTGTAGTAATTTTGTCCCCAGATCTATACCATTTACTTTGAACATGTAATGGCATGTAAACATTTGAGGATATTCTACTCTCCTCTGTTCTGGGTAACCTGTGTCTTGTTTGAAAGTCTTTGATTGTTTTGATAGAAGGATGCTGGACCTTTTATGGAACTGTATCTTGTTGTGAGGATATAGAACCTCTGGTTCGAGACTGTATTGGTTACTTACCCTTTCGGTGTGAATTCGATCTTTTGGAAGTGGTCGATAATGGGTTTTTGAAGTTTATGGAAGTGTTGTGTTTGTACTTCATTTTGTGTTAAATTTGACTGGAAAAATTACCTTCTCTACTGTAATTCTCTATCTTGATCTTTATGTGCTAGATGGAGCTGTGAAAGTTATTTAGTTGGGATTTGGTTACAATCGAGTTTGAGGGTAATGTTGAAAATTTGTTTGACTTAAACTTGTGTTGGGTTTTCATATTCTCTTTCAGATCCATTTGAATGGATTTCTAGTTTTTTAAAGGAGATAGGAGTTGAATACTCATGTGGAATGTATCTTGTTTTGCCAAGATTTGTACTTCTGCTTTGGGACTATACTGTATAATTTTCTCTATAGTAGGAACCCAAACTTGTGTTTAAACAATGATGAATAGATGAATAAGGATTTGGCATTATTGCATCCTAGATTGACTTTTTGTATATGAACTAGGGTAGTGTTGATATTGTTGTTCCGATAAGGTTTGAATTCATAAGGAAAACTAGAAGTATTATTTTCTATAAATTGTGTGTTTGGTTTTGTATTCTCTTTTGGGAACTAGCAAAAGAACTTTTGAGTTTGAAATGGAATTTGGAATTCAATTGATAATACAAAGGTGAATGAATTCTTGATCAGATCTTTTCTATTGAGTTTCCTTTAACTTTGGAAAGTTAAGTTCAAGTAATTCAAACTTCTCTTTCCATTGAGTTTCCTTTATAAATTCTAATCAAGCTTTGATATTTTTTAATTTTATAGCATCAAGGTTTTCAAGCAGACAATTTGTACTTGTAAACATAAAATCACGCACTTGGGTACATTTCTAGGTGTTGAAAACATACTTGCATTCTTATGTTTCCTAAATGAGAAAACTAGTAAATGACAACTATATTTGGCCTCTTTGCTTTGTTTATGATCTTGCACATCCTACAACCCATTCAGAACTTCATTATTTTATCTTTTATTACTTTAGACACCAACACCTATCTAGGACATCAGCACCTAGGCGCCCTCATCCCCTCCGGTCTCCCATGACCTCTTTCCACTTTACTCACTCTTTTTGGGCCTATTTTATCTTTTTGGCATCTTATTTTCTTATGGGTCAGCCTTCCAGTTGTCAATTACAAAATTCAACCAAGGGAATCATATAAATAAAAAGTTATGTGACCAAAATAAAGGACCAAGCTCTAAGAATCTATTATCATCACCTAAGCTTGCATCTAAGAGCATCAAAGGCATCCATATAACATCCATACAAGGGACTACATTTTTTGCATACACTTCATAGGAAGGGAAGTTCATTATTCCATCCACACATCTACTTACATTGCTACATCTAGCTATTTCCCACTATCAAGTGCACTTGCATAAGGGCTTCCTAGGGCATATTTATATCACACACGCACAAGAACTACATGGAGTTTGAGATGTAGTGCATCACCTGGTCATAAGTTCACTTAGTCGAGTGATTGTCAGGGTCAATCAATCCCAATATTAAATCTTTATTTTTGGATTTGATGTGGTATTATGGGTTTTACAAGTGAAACTCTTTTTCCAAGTTATAGGTACATCCAACAATCAAGGTGCATTATACGGGTGACCAACAATGACTATCATCGATACTTGTGTGACACTCGAAAAATTATATTTTGACCACGTACATGCGAGTCCACAAGTGCTTAGTAGGAGACTCTTGTGCCCAAGTGCCCTTGACCTAGTCCAGACGCCCTAGTCCATCCTCATCCGACAACTCCAATATTTACAAGTGCACGATTCTTACAATGATCTACCCTTCTTGCTCATCGTTTTACAATCCATATTAGTTCTAGGAAGAGTGTGAAATCAACTAAGTATTTTACTCTCTGTTGTGCTTAGGGTTTTATATTTTTACTTACTTATTACTTGTGTCAAATTTGTACTTTAACATTTATTTATCATACATGATTCAATAATTAAGGTTTAGCATAAAATCTATTTTTGTTAAATCATTTAGTGAACCCATCACTTAAACCCAACCTTGCTTCTAGGTATTTATTCATCTTTTTATCATGATTGAAACTCAAGTACCCTTTATTGATAAAAAGCATTGTGATCTAAATTCTCACCTTGCCAAACATCTTTAAGATCTAGAATTTCTCTTATTCGATTTGCTCGTGAGGAGGCCACCAATCTCGCTGAGCTTAATATTCCTACCTCCACTTTCAATTCTATGTCTATTGTTACTCAACCCCTAAATTCCACCATTCCAATTACTTCTAATGTTCACATTTTTATGCCTACCCCTACTAATCACTTTAGTTAGCCTATAACTTCCCACACGTGGCAAGTATCTTCCTCTAGCACTCAATACCTAGCCTCTCTCTACCAGGATCTCCAAGTTTAAATATGTCAACTTCAGTAGGCTACTTCTTGTAAATATACATCTCTTGAATCCCCATTACATCTTACATCTATTGAGGCATTTTTATTGTGTGTGTATTTGATTTTCAGGTGTGTAGTGTGTTTCATTATAGTTTTCTACTTTGAGTGGTTTGTATTATGGATGGTGGAAAATAATTGAGTGGGAAGGAAGATATCTACAAAGATCCTATGACTTCCATACTTTGTTGGAAGATGTTCAACATGTGAATACGTTCACTTTGGAAATGATGATCATGTGGAGCAAGGTATAGACAACAAAATCCATACATTAGTATGCAATATGATGCGATTTTCTTTTAAGTGTGCCTAAGTGGCACACAACTTGGCTTGAATTCCCATATGGCCACAACCTATCTTAAACACCCATCTAAGTGCATCCCTTGGTATCTTTTTTGTCTCGACATCCCTGAAACCTTTTACAAAATCATTCGTCAAAATTCCACCCTCAAGAGACCCCAACCTCCTCGAAAAATCACAATAAGTATGGGAATCAAACAACACCATGAAAGAAAAGCATATAATGTAAAAACCAACCCACATTTTCCCCATTATGACTTGATAGCATATAAACATATAAAATATAAACATAATTCCTCAAACCTGAGAGTTATAGGTCTGGAGCCCTAGAAATGCAACAAGCTATTTCTTAAGGTAGAAGGTTGTCATTATGTATGCTTGATCTAATCAACAGGAGAGATGTCTCATAATGTTCCAATGACAACATCATGATATCAGTAGCAACAACTGCATAGGATCCACTTGTCTCTTTCAATGATTTTTACATTGCTCGCATTTCCCCTCCATTTTCCTTCAACTGCTGCAATTGTTCGTTCCCTGCAATTGTTCATACCTTCCTAGATTTCCTACATTCCTACACACAATTCGCCATCATTTGAACTTTTCTATTGGTCCGAACTCCTGTTGTAGAAGCCTTTTCATGATATTTCTATAGATATTGGTTCTACGCCCCAATAAATCATTTCCACCTGGAACCTTTTCAAGAATAGTTATCATCCATGGAATATTGCCCGATTAGAAAAAAATATAGCACAAAGTTCCAATAGTGGATTGGACTTTGATACCAACACCGCACATGATCCTTATCACTTGAATGAATGACATATTTTGTCCTACTCTACGGCTTGACCATGCAACATGCTTTGACAGCAGATATGTTGGGTCTCCGTGAAATTGACACCTGTACAATTGGAGCCCCCTAATGTTATGCCTCCTTTACAAGCTTTGGGGCCGAATTTCATTGAGGATAGTAATGTAATGCTTATTATGGTTGTCATGCTAGGAAGGATCTCCTTTCCTCGCTCCTCATTTATCTCCCGACCAAAAATTTTCATTAATACTATTATTCACCACTTCTCATGAAAATCCCACCTTCCTCCACTAGAGTTGATTATTGAAGGCACCTGCAGGTCTGCGGAAAATCATACCTCCTTAATACTATCATGTCTTTATTTTCCTCTACATCACGTGCAAGCATTTCACATCTCCTTTTACTTACCACTAATTGAGTTATAAATTTCAACATTTTTGCATCTACTATGCACGCCAACCTATGCATTCCCATCAAAGATCTCGAACCCTTAGAAGGTTAGGATTTGTCATCATTTCAAGACTCACTTAAACATTTCCAATATATTGTAATTGATCAAATGAGTTTCATTATCCCTAGGTTCCTTAGTAAACTTGACTACCACCTTCCTAAAGCTTTCCCCACTCCAAAACATATGAATTTGGAAACAAATCTATCATCCTTGTTGATCTCCTTTGCCAACTACCGCTGTGATGGACAAACCTCTATATGCTAGCAAGTCCTCAAAGGTGTTAGCCTATGGAAAGACTTCACCAATTCCATCTCCTTAAATTCTATCTTCAAAGCAACATGGTTCCACTCCCGCAAAGGCTTCATTACGCAACTTGTTTCTCAAAATTTGTAATATTGTCCATTTAATTCAAGATTGGGATCTTCTAATGTCAAGAAAAATTATTTTCTTTCTCGAACAAGAAATCATTGAGTTTAAAGAGGCCCTCATATTTTTGCTAAAAACTACTAGGTGGACAACCACAACCTTCAAATGTTGAAAGTCCTTACCTTTACCATTGCCAGATCCATTGCTCAAAACACCAAGCGTATTGACTCAAGATAGGATAAATATGATCAGTTGCAACACAAAGTTCTTCTCTATGTCAAACATAAAGTCATACTTTCTATAAATTTGTGGGTTGAAACATGTCTTGTAAAATGTGCTATTGGCTCTATCATCGACATTATTTACAACAATACCTCTGATGCACTGATGTGCCTTTATTTTTCATCATCAGATTTGATCGATACACAAGGCCCTAATGGGATGACAAAACCCTTCCCATGTCCCAATTCCACCTATTTATAGAGGTAATCAAGGCAATACCTCTTAATATGGCTCGAGAATTTTGACAATTACTTTCTGAGAGTAACTATCGACATTGAGAGCATGAAAAGAAAAACACTTACCTTCATAGCTATATCAAGAGTTCCCTCCTTATCCACCCTTCAAATTTCACCCCTTTTTTCATTCAACCATTATGCAAAAATATTCTCAATACCTTTTCTACAATCACACAAATAAGAGGAATCCCATCTTCGTTCCTTGTCCTTAACACTCTCCTCTTAATCCCTAATGGTCGTTCCCTTCAAACTAATCCACTTCTTCGGAATCCAAATATTTTCTACTACTCATGATATCCACTACTTCGTTCTATTTTTCATCTTCCAACTAGAAATATCATAATGCTTTGTTGTGTGTTTCACTTTCCTTTTCCGCTCACTAATATTTCACTTTCGACGTTAACATCGTACACCTCACGTGTAATTTCCGGTACATTTCTTATTAACTTAGATTACCTATACTCATTTTCACATTAATTAGAACATCACCTTTATCAATTTATATCCCTAATTGTTCTCCCATAGTGTGCATCTCCTTCCTTACTAGTGGTCGGGATATTCCAATACTTCAAATGTCACCTTTAACTAATGGATGACGGATTTTTTTTTAAAACCAACATCGTCCCTTCATTTATACTTGAAGTCAAATCTAATATCGTTTTAGTAAAATTCTCACATTTCATCCTTCTAGTTAGAGAAAATCAAAAGCTAAAAATTCAAGAGCTCTAGAATCGTCAATGAACAACACTCATTAAAGAGATATGTCATAATTTGTAATGCCATGTAATTATTGTTTTTTTTATTATTCATTGGTGTTTTAGAATTGCTCTTAAATGTTGGATTTTGACGTTAGATGTTACACATCACAATAACATTATTTGAGGGTCTAAAAATTAAATGGATGTCATTTGGCGTTCAAAATTTAATATGCAAGTAAAATTTGTTTTTTTATAATAAATTACAAAATGCATAAATTAAGTTATATTTTATATGGTGGTTGTTGATCTTTATAATATTCTCCATTATGACTTTTATTTAATTATGGGTAGTATATAGGACTAATCAATTTATTATTTTTTCACATATTCATTTTTTCATATAAAAATTAATGTTGCACTAATTAATTTAAAGATCCATAAATATCATTAAAGTTTATGACAATTTTAAAACAAAATTTCAAATTAGTATTTAAAAACTTTATTCAAGAAAATGATAGAAATGACTCACTTACAATTATGTAGAAAACGACTCACTTTATTCCAAGCTTGCAAATTCAATCTTCAAATTTCACAGTTCTTACAAAATCCCAAATCCAATGCATCTAGTCCACTGTCCAATATTTATTTGTAAGAAATCAAACAAATTAAAAAAACAATTACAAATAAAAATCAATAAATAAAAGCTAAACAAGAAATCAAATAAAGCTAAAAAAGAAATCAAACAAAACTAATTAAAAATCAAAATTAATAGATGTTTCTATTTTATCAATGAGATATGAAGATGTTTATATTTCAGTAATAAAATATTAAGATAATTCTATTATTTTTATTTTATTTACATTCCAAAATTTCCATTTTCATTTATGTTATATTTGTCATGAATCTCACAAATTTATAAAGTATAGTGTATATGTAAAATTTACATTATTAACTATATATATGACAATCAAATTTTGAATATACATGTCATTTTGAATTTTAAGTTATATATTTACTTGTCAATCATGGCGGTCACATTTCAAAAGTGGTTGCATTTTGACATCTAAAATGACTAAATATGTCTAAATGATGAGGCCATAAATTGACCATACATTACCATTATTTTGTCCTTCTAAGTTACCTTTGAAAGTGGATTTAAATGTAATCTAGGAACTTATAGTTTGCTTAAGATAGAGTATAGGATATATATCTTGTTCATTCTTTGGAAATATTTTGTTATCTATTTTGTTGACTAATCTTATTGATTATTTGAGAAAAGATGCAAAGTCTTATGTATGCAAGCCATAAAGGAAAGATAATGCTAGTATTGAAAAAAATGGAATTGATCATGAACAATAAATTTAAAATCAAATCTTATTTCATTTTCAGATTCCTCTCGAAAAATTATGCAAGTTCAAAAATGAATCATCTTAATCCGAGGTCGCATGCAAAAGTTATAGTTGTTTTAAGTTAGTTGTGGAACTCGTAGAGTTAGTTTTGGAACTCACAGAGTTAGTTCCAAAACTTGCAGGTTTAGTTCGGAACTCACATATTTAGTTTCAGAACTTGTATCAATTGAATGACATGATTAGTTCTCGAAACTTTCAATTCGTGGAAAAATCAGATTTAGTTCGGAACTTGCATCAACGAATGATAGTTTTGAGGGATTGTGAAAACTCAGAGATTCCAATGGGAAATCTGAGAGAGGTTTTTGTTCATAGAAATGTGTTTAACAAAAACCTCATTCATATTTGTTACAGGTTTTACCAATGAAGAGAGATATAACTTTTAGTGAGCTGTAGTCCGAGGAAAAGTGTATCACACGAGCACTAAAATTTTAATAAACAAGTAGAAACGTCAAATGGAAAATATGAGAAATTATTTTTTTATAGAAATGTGTTTAACAAAAACCTCATTCATATTTTTTATAGGTTTTACCAATGAAGAGAGATCTAACTTTTAGTGAGTTGCGGTCGAGGAAACATGTATCAGACGAGCACTAAAAGTTCCATAAACAAACAAAAAATTCAAATGGAAAATATGAGAGAGGTTTTTGTTCATAGAAATGTGTTTAACAAAAACCTCATTCATATTTGCTACAGGTTTTACCAATCAAGAGAAATCTAACTTTTAGTGAACTGTAGTCCGAGGAAAAAGTGTATTAGATAAGCGTCAAAAGTTCCACAATAAAAAACAACAAATTCAAATGGAAAATCTGGGAAAGGTATTTTGTTGAAATCATATTTTAAGGAAAACCTTCTTCCAATAATGTAGAAGAATAAAATCATTATGATTCTTATTAAAAAGCAAGGAGAAGATTTGGGAGTAAATCTTCCTAAAATAAGCAAGATAAGATTTGACTTCAATAATATATCTCTCTCCATATTTTGTGGAGATGGAGATCTTAGTTATTAGGATTGGAATAAAGATAAGATCAGATTATATTTCCTAAAATAAGGAGTTGGTTGCATGTATGAATTATAAATGCAACCTTCCACACTGAGATATGTAATTTTCTTTCTCCCAAGAAATAAAGATCTGTTCTTTCCTCTCAAATATTCTGTAGTTTTAAAATCGAAGTATGATTTAAATCCTCTTCCAAGAAATGAGCTGGCCACTCATTTCAAGGAAGATGGATATGTGTATTTATGTTTATGTTTATTCATTTGTCTGTAATTCTTTTTGTTGTATTGTTTTTATTTTTGTATTGTGAAAATTTAGTCTGTTGTGAACCTGCAGGTGTTTCATTTAATTATGTTTATTTCCAATTCAAGCAATTTCAAGGAAGATGGATCTGTGTATTTATGTTTATGTTTATTCATTTGTTTGTAATTCATTTTGTTGTATTTTTTTATTTTTTTATTGTGAAAATTCATCTGTTGTGAACTCGCATGTGTTTCGTTTAATTATGTTTATTTCCAATTCAAGCAATTTCAATTTATGCAAGTGTGTTTAAATTCTGCAAGTTTGATTTCCTTCATGCAAGTGTGATTTATTTTATGCAAACTTTATTTCTGCAAGTGTGCCTTTATTTTTGCAAGTGTGGCTTTCAATTTCTACAAGTGTGATTTATTTTATGCAAGTTTGGTTTGTGTTTAAAGGAGTTGCTTTCCAAGATCTTCTTCTCTTAATGCATACATCCATTGGAAACCAGCCTTGGATCAACATTATTAATGGTGAGGATTGACAAACCTCATCATTAAATGCCTTACAAAATCCAACTTTGCCTCCTAGATGCTCTTTTGTTGGTTTTAAGTTGGTTTCTTTGTTTAATTTCAGCCTTTAACTCCTTTTTTGTGCCCACTTGCAGGATTTTTTTAAAGAGTAGTGCACTCATATAGACACTAGATTGTATAGATTGTAAGTATCTCTCTCGATCATGACATTTAAGATCACAAGAAGATATTCCAAGTCTCCTCCATGTGCTCTCGAGGCATCAAGTACTTTTTGTTTTAAGTGCATAGAGGATGCTCCCTTAATGGCATACGGGAAGAGGTCCCCATTACCAATTCAAATGTTATCTCATCCACACGTTGGACAAAGTCGGTGCCTCTTTTTTCATCATGTTGAAACATGGAATATGCCAAAAGAGGAGTCACGTTACAAAAGGCCCCCACACATGAGGGTAAAATTTTAGAAAATGCACCCTTGAGGGCATTGTCAGACTTAAAATGCACACCCTCCAGCAGACCTCCCTGCTGCTCATGCCCGCCAATATTTCGTATGAAAACTATTGACATATTAGGATAGATGGAAACGTATTGACATATTTTTAATAGATGGATTAAATCAATTTATTTTGTGCATTCAAGGGGATAGGATTTTTTTGGAAAAATGATGTATGTTATAAGAGTATATTTGCTTTCAATGAAAATAAATATACTTTAGGGGTGAAAATTCCTATGGCGTGATGCTCTTTAACTCGGCACAAAATTGGAGTTAGATTTTCCGAGGTTTTTCATTTGTAATCGCCATACCATGTCCTTCTCGGGCTTCTGGTAATTTTTTGCTATAGTTTCTCCTAGGGTTTCTCACCCTCTAGGCATCCCCTATACAATGTCTTCGCCATCTTCAAACTGATTATTTCAACCATGGTAGGAGATAGTGGAGCGAGTGATGGAACCACCAACGAAGCGACCTAGAAATTCATCCCGAAAGTCTTCCATGAGGTAATATTTCTCCTCTTGATGTGGTTCTACCCATTCCTAAATTTAATGTTGCTTGTCAATGGTTAGAGCAGTTTTTCCTCATTGGGTATTTTTGGGTTGAATCCCCTCTGAAAGCATGCTCAAATCTTGGGTTAACACAGTTTGGACTCCTCATGGAGTCCGCCTAGATAGCGTTCAAAACATGACCAAGGGTTTCTTTCTTTTTCATTTTTCTCGACCCTATCAATGTGCCTAATATTTTGGCTAAACAAACCACTTGGTATGTACACAAACTATTGCTTTTGTTAACACCACGACACTGAGGAAGTTGTGGTATCTAAATATACCGCCCTTAAAGTGACTGTTTGGGTTGAATTTCATGGTCTACCTCTTCCATGCGTGCCTTTCTTTCCGTAAATCACCGCTTGCTTGGGTGGGTAGTTTTCTTGGAAGCCGATAAGTTTTACCATGCTTGTCCATAGAAGTAAGTATGTATTAAGATTGATCTCTCGCAGGATCTCAAAGAGTTTGTGGATATCTAAATGGGTGATAAGCGTTATTCCCGGTGGCCCTGGTCATATATATCAATTTACCTAACATGTGCTTTCGTTGTCGGGATCGATCACAAGATCAAGGATTGTCCACTTTATATACCCATAACCGCCCAGGCCTGTGGCCAAAGTTGCTCCCGAGCCGGTCAAACCCCAACAAGAGGAAAGTTGGCAAGTTGTTGGGGGCGGTGAAACAAGAACAAAGACATAAAATCCAAAGCCTCTGGCTCCCATGGCCATCAAGAATCAACTATTAAGGAACAATCTCTCAAGTATCCCCACTAAAGAGCCTACAACTACTTGCTACCATCTTGCTTACTCCATTGCCAAAGTACTCCAAAGGCCACACCCCTTACGGTGTCGGTTCTCATGGACCGAGACCAATTCTTTTCTCACCTTCCCATCCCACTCTTCGTACCACTATTTCGCCAAACAACTCATAAGGGCCGTCTAAATGACCCTCAAGTCCTTCCCTGCATCTCTGGGACCATATCCCAACATGCGGTGTGGATTCCCACAAAGCGGAATACAACATTGAGTATGTCAGTGGAAAAAATTGATCTGCGCAGGATTATTTGCAGAAGCACAATGTTGCTTGTTTTTACACAATCAATATGATGCCCTTGATGGCTTAGAGGATGGGGATATGACTTTGGACCAACGTTTCCCATGAATTGTTGATCTTGGAATGTTCGGGGTCTTAAAGACTCACTCGTCAGAATATGTTATGCGTGAAACTTGACAATGATTTATAACTTTGGATGTTTTGTTTTTACAGGAAGTAAAAATTACAAAGTTTTCGAGTTATAGATGGTATGCAAATCCATCTGACCTAACAGCTTGGCTTTCTGTAGAAATCATGAAGCAGGGCATGGGGATTAATTTCACTTTTTTCTCCCAAATGACGGCCTTTATTAATTAACCATGGTATCAACCCCACCAATCATGTCATATGGGTCTTATTTAATATTGAGGCTACCCTTTGGGGCTCATAAATATTTACGCCTCGATCGATGTGGCCGAAAGGGCCAATCTATGGTGGTGGATAGCCAAATCTATTCACAATGCTTAATGGGTTATAAGTGGCAATTTTAATATGGTTGAGTCACCTAATGATAAATGTGGCCACCCGCCCATGAGGTGGACACCTAGTGAAAGGGAAGCATGGTAATTCATGTGTAATAAATTTGGATTTTTTGATCCTAACACTTCTCGCTTTCTCACCTTTGAAGCTTGGTACATGTGGAGGACGGATCACTTTCTTAAATGGATTGACAGGGCCATCTTTGTCGGCTCAAGATTTTTTGAATTTGATAACATTTACTCCTTGCTAGTAGAGGTCATGCTTGACTTTTTCATTTTAGACCATTCTCCAATACGATTTCGCATCTATTGGCATGATGTACGCCACTTTTATCATAAAGGTCAATTCTTTCTTAATATTTCCTTGATGGAACATGGCCCCATTGTCAATCATATTAAACGGGTTTAGAATTTAATTCCAATACCTAGTCATTGTCGGTGGTTCCATCCACCTATGTAAGCCATTTGGATCTAGTGGTGGGAAGACACATTGACTCAAACGACTAGATTTATTAGAATCTACAACCAACAAGCTGCCAAAATTTGGTCTTGCTCGTCACTGCTACCACCTCACCCTTAGAAAAGTGGGCTGTGGCACTTCAAGGTGATCCTTTCTCTAAAACCTTGTAATCTATGAGTTTCAACACTTTGGAAAAAATCCAAATTGCAAATAACTACAATACAATGCCGGGGCCCTAGATCTAGGCTCGATTGCATTGGCTCAAAAGCTGGAGATCGGGCCTCAAAAGAATTCTTTCTTTCACTTAGAACCAAAAATCCTTCCCAACAGATCTGGGATATCATGGACAATGAAGCTTGAATTTCAGACCCGCAACTTATGTTGCAAGCCTTTGTGCATCATTATAAGCTCATTTTTAAGCTCAACCACCCTCGCAACTCACAAAGTTGCTCATGATCAATGTTTGGGGGTTGTGCTATGCAAACTATCAAAGGCTCAGAAGGTGATCTGTGAGAGACTACTCACCATTGAAGACCTCCAAAAAGCCACTATGCAAATGGATAATAATAAAATGTCGGGATGTAATGGGTTACCTTATGAATTACTTGCCGACAAGACTTACTTTAGGTTTATCTTGAAGGCTTTCAGAAACAATCCCAAGGGCCACACATCAATAAGGGAAACATCAAGTTTATCCCTAAGCAAGGAGACCCCAAGAAAATCACCTATTGGTGGACGATTACACTGTTGAATGTCTCCTATAAAATCATTTCCAAAGCGTTGGCTCTACGATTATGCACTCTTTCTACTGTTATTATTCGGCTAGAGAAAACAAGCATCATACATGGATGGTTCATCTTGGATAACATCATAGTAGTATGGGAAGGAATGGAATTGGCTCATAGGTCTAATTAGGATGCCATTTTTATCAAAATTTATTTTGAGAAGGCTTATGATCAGATTGAATGGCCATTCATTCTAGCCATGCTTCAAGCCCTTGGCTTTGGTCCCAATTTCATTTAATTTGTCAATATGATTTTTATAGATGCCTTTGCTCAAATATCTATTAATGGCCTTATCTCGAGCCTTTTGGGTTTTTTTCACTCTATTTGGCAAGGTTGTCCTCTTGCCCCTGCACTTTATGTGCTTGCGGCCGAAGGTTTTGGTTATCTCTTAGCTCATGCCAAAACATAGGGTCTTGTTCAAGGAATCTTCACGCCTCACGAGCCCAACACTCAACTTCTTAATGGGAAATTTACGGATGATTACTTTCTTAGGTTCATTAAAGATGAAACCAACATTCCCAATGCTATGAAACGCTTGGATGTTTTCTACCTAGCTTCTGGCTCATCCATTCAATGGCAAAAACCTAGTGTTATCAAAGCAATATTTCCTTCCCGCACTAGACTGAAGCTTGCCACTTTTGATTGGAAAATCTTGACACATGGTGAGATTTTTAAATTCTTGGGTATTCCTTTACTTTTCAAGCCTCCCAATTGAGTTGCGATAGTATTTCATTCAACATGTGGCTTAAGAACAGGAATATTGGATTTTCAAGCCTTTATCCCTAGATGACAAGTTCCAAATCTACTCCAAATTTATTTCCGCCACACATGTTTATTACTCGTCATGTTGGGTTCCATCCAAAGCCTCCATTCAAAAGATGGAAAAATTTCTCAAAGTTTTCTTGTGGGCTAATGATTTTATAGGTAAAGGTTTTCATCGGGTCACCTTGGGATATATGTTGTTTACCTCGTAATTCGAGGCCTCGGTCTTATGCACATTCAATGCTAAGGGTAAGCTCTTTGTGCTAAATGGATCATCAGAAACATTACCAGCCCAAAAGCTTGGAAAGTTCTCATATGAAACGGTATTGTGGAAGGTTCATCTTATGGCCACCATGCGTGGAAAGGCTTAGGTTTTTCAATCTGCTCATCGTATTCATGTGTCATTCAAAATTGTTGGCACTTTGTGCTTAAGAGTATCTGGAAAGCATGGGAATGTGTTAAACCCTAGCTTTGGTGGAATGGGGATGGCTTTCATAATGGGATTTTGTTAACCAACAATATATTTGGTGGTCACCAATTTTTTAATCTCAAGATAAATGCTTAGTAGAGTCCTAGAAATCTCCACGCTCAAATTATTCAAGTGTAGAATTTGCACCATCGAGGACTTTCTAACCAAGATCATGATAATTTTACTATAGTGATCAATTATGTTCCTGATCACATGTTGCATAAGATTGTTGTGCATTCCTCTCGCCCATGGTGGATGGATTGGAAGTGGCATGTTGACACCCCATTATGTAATTAAAAATCCAATAAGGGTTATCATTGGCTCTCGCCCCATTTTCCCATGGTGGAAAACTCAATACACACCGGGAATTCATTCCATCTTTTCCACACTTGGGGAGGTGATTTGAAACTTTTTGGACTCTATCTCGTGGAGCCTAAGATTTCTAATTTCCTTTGGTGTATCCTACACCAAGGCCTACCTATCGGGCTCGTCTTGCTCAAATTGGGGTTCCAGCTCCTAAATTCCCTTTATGTGGACATCTAGAGACGATATTGTATGTTTTTGGTTGTCCCAAAGCTCAAAATGCCTAGAATTAGATTCATTCATTTTGGTTTCCTTCATGCCCTCATTGCTTCACTTGACAAAGATATCCTTTTGGGAGACAATCCCAAACTTCTACCAATGTTCACCCAGATTTAGCATGTTTTCAAAGGGGAGATTTTGTTTTGGATATGGAAAGAAAGAAATGTTTTTTTATTTTCTAATTATGTAGTTGATCAATTTTTCTAGTTTATACTAAATCTATGGTTATCTCCAATGTGCTTCTATAGATACAAGTTCAAGTCAACAAGGTGGCGTGTGAGGTGGATCACCTTTAGACCCTATCTGTGCCCAATGGGGAGAAGCCCCCTGCAATGTTGCTCGAGCTCCTCCGTCTCCCATTAGGCACTCCAGGACTTTCCATCAAAATAGTTACTTCCCGGCCACCGCAAAGGGCTAGGATTTTGCCGTATTCACCTACTCGTTAGTAGGGTGGGGCTCGCCACCTGTCAATAGGGCCGGGATCTCCTCCTACCACCGTTATTCCTCAAATGGCTTAGAACCCGCCGCCAACCCACCACCATCTGAAAAATTCCTCATCTCGGACTCGCCAATCCTACTCACGGGGAAGTGGACCGGAGGATGAAACTGCACATTGGTTGGGAACTTCTAGATGTTGGAAAAGACCTTTTGGGTTTGGGGTGGCCAAATGATCAAGATCCGTCCGCCTTAGGCATGTTCACTATTGCTACTTAATTTTGTTGTATGTCTTCTCTTAAAAGATGCCTATCTTTGTTTTGTACTCTCCTAGGCCCTGACCTAGTTTAACTCTCGCTAATCTAGGCTCTGCGTAGTTTTGTTTGTGGTTTGGGACATGCTCTCATACCACCCACTTTTTGTTGAAAGCTATCTTGTACCATATTGAATTTAATGTAATATAAGATCCTTTTCATCAAAAAAAAGTAAATATAATTTCAACTCGAAAGTAATATACTTAACGAAACTTTATTTTTTTTGTAGACTTTCATCTCAAAAGTAAAATAGGTAAGACACTCATCATTTTTGTTTGTACATATTTGTTTTCCTATTCTTTCTTTTTGGTTTTTTCTTTGGAATTATGATTAGAAATGTTTGAAGTTTTTAAAGTCATAGCCTATATTTATGGTTATTTATTTTCATGGTTCTTTTTGTTCCTCGTTTTTTATTTCTTTAGGTTTTGTGGTTGATGGTTTGATATAGGAAATACCCTCAAAACTTGAGATTGTTCTTTCTTAATAAGATAAGTATTACTATTCATATTTTTATGACGTCCATGGTACAAGTTAAATAGCGTTTTTAATATTTCCTATTTGGATATTTTTATTCTTTAATTTACTACTATTTTTATTTGTATCAATATGAATTATACATATCTATTACAAACCATTTTACTTGTAGAAAGTTAAATTTAGTTATTTACTCTTTAAGACTATTCATTTTGACAATACATTCATGATATCGACAAACATAATATTTCTATTTCCACTTAGTACATCCTAAGGTATCTTTTCTAGTTTGCTTAATCATACACATCAATATCTTGACAAACTCTAAAAGTACAATCCATAAAATCCATAGAAAAATCCCAACAAACAAGATTCAAACTTTGATTTTCATGTTTCTCATCCCGGGAAAAACTATATAGTTTGGTTAGGAGTTTATATCTGGTCTTGACCTATTTATATGGTTTTGCACCTGTATATCCTCCATCTTTGATTTTAGTTTCACATTCTTTGATGGGTCCTTTATTCCCTCTAGGTTATCCTTTCTTCGATAAGTTAACTTTGGAACTCTATATAAACAAGTTAACACTACTTCATTTTCTAATATGGAAATCTTATGGCACTACATTTATACACTCACTTCCAACACTTGTAAAAGACACCATATGCTCTCTAAATATCACAAAATTACATGCACATTAATTAGGGCAATAATCATTATAGGTTTGAAGCATCATACCAGGTCAAGTAATCATGTCATCTCACTTGCAAGCACTCAAATGTATATTATCCAAGTATTTTACTAAGAATCAAAATCAACTCAAGAAGTGTCAAATAAGTTACCATTGAATTTATTTATATTCATTCATATATCACATGATATGTGGAGAACGCACGTGTGGTTTGAGGCTTATTCATGGTAATGTCAACGTCAAAGTACACGGGGTGCCACAACCCAACTAATATTTGTTTTGTAAGGTCTCCTACCAATGGATAGGGTTTGTAATGTTAATCATAATATTCGAGAGGACCTCATATCATGACTCGATAACTAGGGTTTGACAACGAAAGACATTTCTAGGAAGGTGACACTTTAAGAAAGTTGCATGAGCTTACATTCAAGTAGATCCAACCATAATATAGGTTCAACATTTTACGAATGGTCTTAGTAGAGTTTTATGGTCATACGCCAAATAATGTTCTAGTCATAGTTCCATGAACAAAGCATCACTAATGACAGATCTCCCGGTTTCAACAGTCTCCATGCCTAAATCTTCCTAGATTTATTTGTAAACAACTAAGTGCACTCACTCCTTTTGTTTTCAAGTTCATATCTTGTTTCATACATTAGTTGCAAGTATTAATGTATTGTTATGATATTGGATAATTAATTTTAAAAGTTAATTAATAAAAACAATCCTTTGAGCTCCCCATACATCCTTTAGTTTACTTAATTCACTAATCTATATTTCATATAATTTAATAAGGGTGTAAACATTTTGGTGAATCCAACATTATATTTTACACTTTCATTCAAACTCTAGTTTCCCTAGGGTTATATATCCACATTGTATATTCATTTCAAACACGTTCTTCATATATCACCTATCATAAATCTGGTTTCCACAATTTTCCCTAGGGTCTCATGGTCAGTTCTACCTTTGGGTCTCTTTTTAGGGCTCCTAATTTCCTAATTATTTTTTGTCAATATCTCAATCATAACATTATATTTTGAAATTATTTTTAGGTTCTTATTAATTTTTATATATTTAATGAAAACCTTTTTTTGTTTTCCCTAATTTTTAGTACACTTTTCATAAATTCAAAATTATTATTTCTAGTAATTAGGGCATGATCTAGAAAAATATACTTTTGAGAAAATCCCTTGGATTTTTTTCTTCCAAATAATCAAATTAAAAAATAAGTCTATCGATTTATCGAATTAATTTTTTATTTTCATATATGGTCATTTTATTAATTTGACAACGATCATTTTTTTCTCAACATCACTTTTGGAACTTATGATCTCTCCATTTTCATCCCTCCATGTGTTGGTTCTTATTTTTTACCTAATTGGAGTTTCTTATATAATTTTTCTATCATCATGGCTCTAACTACAAATTCTCAAGTCTTTTTGCATGATTTTCTTCAATATCATTGAGCATGTACAAAAACTCTCACAAAACTAGTATTAGAAACAATGCTCTCTATTAATATGACATCTTCTCATATGGTTTCAATTTTGAGATATTTAAAATACTTATATTATTAATTATGACACCTCATATGGTTATTGTTAGTGTAAAATTACGGTACCCCAATTTCTGTGTGATGTGTGTGGGGCAATTGGTGTAATTTGCTAACATTGGACCATCTCTCAAGATGTGGGACTTGCGATTTTGAGATGGTCCTCCAGAGAAAGTAAGCTTCATCTACCTAATACTACTCTGCTAAAATACTCCTAAATGCAAATAAATACCTAATTAATCCTACACTAACACTTCCAAGGAGATAGGGAGAGAGAAAGTTCATGAAAAGGGAAATCCTACACCGAAGGAGGTGATATCACGAGAAAAAGGGTGAGATATTTTTTGAGGGAGAAAGAGAGGAAAATGGGAGTTAAGAGAGTTCAAACCAATGTGACACAAACCCAAGATCCTTTCACCACCGGATCTCTATGAAATACAATACCACTGTACCTACAAATGAGAAATACATGCACAAAATAGAAAAATAATAATGGAGAGGCAAGGAGATACAATAAAACATGAGAAAGGGTTGAAAAACACCACAAAAACACAAATTTATTGCTCTATAATATGCATAGACCATTACATTGTTGAATAGAGGAAAAAATGCACTTTCAGTGTGCAAGAGACGGCTTCTGACTCATTGGAGTTGAGGAAAAAACTTGCAAGAGTTTCCCAACTCCCAAAATTTCTCCCTTTCAAATGAGGGGTCTTTTACATTATATAGAGGAAGAGCCTCAGATTTTTGTTCATCTACTAACAAGATTAATTAAAAAAGGTAAGGGAGGCCATAAAATTTACTTATTGGGGGTACTTTTGTATCTAAATAAGACATGGAGACCATACTGAATTAAAACCACTTGTTGAGTTGTATTTCCCCACCTTCTTCACGTGATTTGTGACCCGTCCAACTGTGAGTTGTTCATCCTATGGCCATACAACTAGAAGAGTGTTTGACCATGATAACTATCTATCCTTTGACCTATGATCCATATAACCCGTGGTCCATACAACCATGTCAATGAGTCACCCAACTCCTAGGTTGTCTAACCCTAGGGCGTCCAACCTCCCGGGACCAACTTGCGAAGATGATATCTTGAGCTCCCAGATGAATTTTGGGGTGAATTTTATATGATTCCACCTGAAAACAACCCACTAAATCTAATGGTGGTAGTATCAAGACATAATTTTGAATTTAAAACTCCAAATGTCCCCTTATTTTTTGGGAATGATAGATGTACGCCAAAATAATGAGTTACCTAGGAAAGTGTATGATGTTTCAAGAAGTTCCGTATTTTTCACCTTGTAGGCCATGGAACATGATTTCCATAGGATTTTTTTAATTATAATTATTTATGTGGATCTTAGAATATTTCTTTGAAGCTCATGTCCTCTTTCACAATGTATGCTCCTTTAGGCCCGAAATCCCGCTTCTGATGAATTAGCTCCAAAACCTCCAAAACTTCCCAAAACCACTTATAATGCTCCCTAAACTTGAAAAATAACTTGTATAATTAGATATTGATCCATGAATCCCTATCCAGTGCTCAAACCCATCCTCCCAAGTTGTATATTTTTACCGGGGGTAAAAATAGATAACAATTTGGTGACTCACGGGGCCATCTATCTCGCTAGATGAGTTTGACCAGAGTTTCTGTATGCATCCATTGGGCATGGAGTCATCATCATAGCTTGAAACTAATCTAAACCCTTTGAATTTTACCCCTAGGCCATTAAAACACTTTTGCTTGAACTCGGAATTTCTCGCCACATTGATTGCTCGATTTTCCATCTCATTCACAAAATTATCTAATTAATGTTTGTGAAGTGGAAATGTTTTGAGAGTTAAAATTGTCTTGAACTTGGAATTTTATTTTTCTAAAAGTGTGATACATGGGATGAAGGATGAAGCCCTCTGAAACTATCCCAAATCTGATTTCTTGCCAAGTGTGAAGCACAACCAACTGATGATATCTTGACAAGGATGAAACATGCAGAAGTTTTGGGAACACAAGTTGATTGGTAAGGCAACGGGATTGTAGCTAAAACTAAATTTCCCCATGGATATTCCTTGACTAAAATGCATTACACATGAGCAAAAAACACCACATAACACACTTTGTACAAAAGGGAAGATCATATATGCCCTAAATGGAACATGAAGAGTGTGTATATACACTTGTTACTGCAAAAAAAAACCTACTTTCCTACTCTAAACAAAGGAAAATGAGGATAAACAAAACCTACAACAGGTTGAGAGAAGTAGCATCCTTTCCTCACAAAATGCTACAATGTGATTTGTTTAGCAAAAAAACCACATGGTGAAAATGTAAACATGTCTTGCACTCCCAAATTATTTAAGTATCAACATAGAAACAAGATGAATACCTCCTCAAGCTGTTGTGGATTTGGTTGGAGGCATTGTTGCTAACCTTTGGTACTTTGATGATCATCCTCATGCTCGTAAATAAGCATGACTAGTTACGGATCCTTTGGCTATAATGAAGCCAAATATCTGATTGGGAAATGGGATTTGGGAACCATTGGGCTGATCCTTGTAATTTTCCCATCTCTTTGAAGCTCAACTCCATGAATGGAGTCATCTTGCAGAATTTTTGGAAAAAGGTGGTTATTTGCATGTTGGTTTGAATATTGGTCTACCTCTGCAAACAACTATGCATCTACCAAAACTGTCTTTTCCATGATGACCGATTTCACCTTGTTGTCATCATCTTCCTATTTATCCTCAAGCATAGATCTTGAGAGATCATACTCCTCCAAAAAATCAGATTCCTACAAGGATTAAGTGGAAGAAGGATCTAAAATTTCACCATCAAAAAAATCAAGAAGCTTCTTATGATTTTTTTCTTTGTCCAAGGCTTTAATCTAATTTTTAACCTCCATGGAATAAAGCTCCTCATGAATGGTTGCAACATTTGAATAAATTCTTGGTGGATCAATGCAACCTTCCAATAGTGCAACAAACTCTAGGCATGTGAGACAATGAGAATCACCACATTCCATCAAAACATCTTCCACACTCAGAGCTTTTCTTATTTTTCCTACACATGCTCCTCATATTTTGACTTTTCGGATATCGTGGATCAACAAGCCCCAAAAGCATAGTGCTAATATGGACACTTTGCATTCGTAACAAATAGAATATTGGTCATCATCTTCTCATTCTTGATCCATTCCCACTTTGTAAGGTTAGTTTGCACCACTTGTGGCTGGACCTCACCTCCTTTGAAGGCTTAACCATCAAGGGGATTTTATAAATCTTGAATCCTAGAGCCTAGTTTCTCAAGTTTCTAATCATTTCTTCTCTCATTGGGCTCTTCTTATTGTTCCTCTTGATTGGTTTTTTGAGTTTATTCCCTGACATGGGTTCGGACTATGAGAGGAGTGGTGGGTGGGGTCTCTACTAACTTTTTCATTGTTAGTGGTGGGGGAGGAGGTTCATTTTCTTATTTTTGTGGAGGATGTGGTTTCTTGTAAGGGAAAAGGGTAGAGAAAGTCAAGTGGGATGGAATATTAGAAGATGGAGAAGGGGAATCCACACTAGGGACAACAGGAAAGAAGCTTGGAAATTGAAGCTCGAGGTTGAGATGGAAATGATTATGGAATGGGGAGAGGGTTATAGGATGAAAATGTAGGGGTCTCCCATTGATAGGGTAAACCAACATTGGATTCACAAGCCTCCATATCTCGTAATAAATTGTTCAAGTTGTGGTAAAGCATCTCAACTATGAAAGCAAGCTTCGTTGTGGGCTGTAGTAAAATGGCACTGGGACAACCCACGAACAAGGCTCCATGCAACCGATCCTAGATGCCTTGATCCGAGTTGTAGCCTGAGTTTGCACCATGGTTTCTTTCATAATTTGAACCTTGAACTACAACTCCACATCACTAAGTATAGGATAACCTCTAAAATATGCAAACCCCTACTCTTTAGTAGTTGTGTAGTCCGGTGGATAACTAAATTGGTCTACATTTTACTCATATGGATATGCACACTGCTGATATTCATTGGAATACAGATATGGAAGTGGGTTATAATAACCTAGGAATGAAATTTATATGTTTGGAGGAGGGTATGAATGCAAATTAGCATTACCGCAAGTTTGAATTCCATGTTGGAAATGAAGCCATGATTGCACAATTTCATGAATAGAAGAATATGAAAGAGATGTGGAAATAAGAATGTATGGAAAGAAGGAAATGATTGGAAAATGAAAAGGGTGGTCTCGCAAATGAGATGATGGGTTTGTTGGAACACTTTGGAGACACCAAATGTAATTGAAAGGGCCTCCAAAGGATAAAATATTCACCAAGAGTACATCAAAATTGATGAAGTGAAGTGGTAAGATGCTTCAAACCTGTCCCACCAGGTGTGCCAAAACTGCTAGTACAAAATTACAACACCCCTCGATTGTTCATGATGTGTGTGGGGAAATCATTGTAATTTGCTAACATTGGACCATATTTCAATCTGTGGGACTTGTGAACTTGATATGGTTCTCCAGAGAAGGCTGATTTCCTTTGGCTAATCCTACTACTAAACTACTCCTAAATGTAGAAAAACACCTAACTAAGCCTACACTAACACTTTCAAGGAGATAGAGAGAGAAAGTGCATCAAAGCAAAATTCTACACTAAAGGGGGTGATAGCACTAGAAAAAGGGGTAAGATATTATGTTGGGGAGAAAGAGAGGAAAAAGGGAGTTGAGAGAGGTCGGACCAATGTGACAGAGGCCCAAGCTCCTTTCACCACTGGATCTCCATGAAACACAACACCCTACACTGCGAATAAGAAATACATGCACATAATATACCAATAATAATGGAGAGGTAAGGAGATACAATAAAACATGAGAAAGGATTGAAAATCACCACAAAAACATGAATTTATTGCTCTATAATATGCATAGACCATTACATTGTTAAATAGAGGCACAAATATGTTTGCCAAGTGCAAAATAAGGCTTATAGTTCATTGGAGTTGAGGAAAAAACTTGCAATATTTTCCCTAGCTCCCATAATGTCTCCCTTTTAAATGAGGGGTATTTTACATTATATAGAGGAAGAGCTCTGTTGGGGTTAGCACACTAGTTCATGCATGACAATATATCAAATCTAAGCATACATGCAAATAAAATTGTATATTCTACAAGAAGAAATATATAAAACAAGAGACATAAATCAACACCATATTTAACATGGTTCACCCGGTGTGGGCTACGTCCACCAAGAAACAAGACAATCTATTATCCAAAGCTTTGACAAGATATACAATCTTCCACACCTCTCAGACTTACAATACTTTCTTTCTATCAAGCTTTCACTTCATCACCAAGAATTCTCTCTCTCAAAGAACTTTTTGCAAGTTCTTTTAATTCTTGTTAATCATCTTTTTTCTTACTTATAAACCCTAGATTTTATGCTTATATAGTCGTTTATAGACTTAGGGCACTTAGCCATGCAATTACAATCAATAGAAATACTTTAATGCTAAAAATATATCTAATTCCCGAGATTTAATTAAAACATCCTCGCACAGGTAACCGATGCCGGTTATACCTAACCGCTACTAGTTCCTCCCTTGCACTGAATGATCTGGTCCCTGGGTGACCGATGGCGCGCTTCCCTAAGCGATGATGGTTACTATATTTTCCAGCAAGTTTCCATTATATGCTAAACTGAAGTAATTGAGCTCCACAACTCAACAATCTCCCTCTTGGAGATTAATTACTACACCATACCTGTACATCGTCATTCTTGGATTCTTCCTTAGCTTTATTTCTTCCTCTTCAAGTCCCAAACTCAAAGAACAATAAAAGTGGAGTGTAGCTCCAACTTCTCATTTGCTAATGGCTTCGTTAGCATATCCGCAGGGTTCTTGCTCATATGAATCTTTTCCAAATTCAACTGTCCATCCTCCAATACCTTCCATATGAAGTGATACCTCAACTGAATGTGTTTCGTTCTCAAATGAAACACTGAGTTCTTTGCCAAATGAATTACACTATACTTGCCATCCTTTGAATAGTTTACAATCACCTTGCTCCTTTCCCAACTCTTCCATGAACCTACTCATCCATATCATCTCCTTGCTAGCCTCTCGTAGCTGCAACATACTCGCCTCTGCGGTAGAGACAAAGCCACAACCTTCTATAATCTCAAAATCCAATTAACTTCCATCCCTCCTACTTTGAAAATATATCTAGTAGTTCTCCTTCTACCATCCAGATCTCCAGCCATATCCGAATCAACATAGCCACATAATGAAATATCTGAAACTCCATAGCATAACTGCATGCTAGATGTCCCTTTCAAATACTTGAGTATCTATTAGACTGCTTTCCAATGCTCTTTACCTGGATTAGCCATATATCTACTCACAACTCCCACTACCTGTGCAATGTCTGGTCTTGCATAGACCATATCATACATGAGACTTCCAACTGCTGAAGCATATGGTACTCATGTCATATATTTGACCTCCTCATGTGATGAAGGACACTGATCTTTGCTCAATTTGAAGTGTCCAGCCATAGGTGTACTAACAGGTTTTGCATTCTCGCATGTTGAACCTTTCTAAAGCACCTTGTAGATATAATCTTCTGAGACAAATACAATTTCTTATTTTTCCTGTCTTTGTGTATTTACATGCCAAGGATTGTTTTTGCAGCTCCTAAATCCTTTATAGAAAATGTGTGAGCTAGCTTTCTCTTAAGCTCACCAATGTCCCGCATACTAGATCATGCAATAAGCATATCATCCACATACAAGTAAAAAAAAAAATATAGCTCCCATTTTCAAGCTTCTTGAAATAAACACAATGGTCGTATTCACATCTCAAGTAACCATGCTCATGCATAAAACTATCAAACCTCATGTACCATTGCCTTGGAGCTTGCTTGAACTCATATAGGCTCTTTTTCAACCGGCACACTAATTTCTCCTTACCCTTGACTTCATACCCAAGCGGTGAACATTGCATATAAATCTCTTCATCCAAATCACCATGAAGGAAATCCCTCTTCACATCTAGTTGCTCTAAATAAAAATCTTCTACTACAACTAAAATCAATACAATACGAATAAAAGTCATCTTAACAACATGAGAAAATATTTCACCAAAATCAATACCGCTTTCTATGTAAATCCCTTTACTACAAGCCTTACCTTGTACCTTTCTTTCCACCCTCTTCTTCCTTGATCCTGTAAACCCACTTGTTTTTTAATGTTCTCTTACCTACTTTGGAAACTTAACCAAATCCCAAGTCTATTTCTATTCCAAGAGTCCATCTCCTCATCCATGCCATTCTCCCATTGAACGTGAGTCTTAGCCTCGCATTACTTCTTCAAAGCTCTCTCGGTTCACCACTATCGATCAATAATAAATAAAATAGAGAAGTTGTAAATCTTTCTAGAAGTTTACTTACCCTTTTTGACCTTCTCACAAGAGTTTAGGTACCGAGACTCAATCTAGGCCTCTGGACATTCCTATCCAAATCGTCGCGGTGACCGATGCGGTAACCTCTAACCGACATCATTTCTCGCTAACCGATGCTGGTTTGGATCCTCTCATGTAAGCGATCATTGGTTCATCGACCGGTGCCGGTTAGGGGTCACCACACCGTTACTTATGTAACCACTGCTGATAATTTTTAAACCCGAGTGTTCATTTTAATTCACAAACTTCTCAACCAGTTCATCCTTGGGTACCAAACTTTGATCCATGTACATTCTCTTTTCATTCCATTCAACATCACGACTCCTAATAATTTTAGAATGATCTAAATCCCAAAAAGTAGAAACTGAAATCACCGGATCCATAACTAATGAAAGTGCACCTCTTGGATTTTGCATCCAAATTATTTCTATTTTCCTTATCAACATGCACAAAAGATTATGAACCAAAAACTTTAAGAAAAGAAATATCTACCTCTTTTTCTCGTACAAGCTTCCTCTGAATTTCCTCCATCTAGTGAACTTGAAGGCCACAGGTTAATCAAATAAATCGCTATATCAACTACTTCTTCCCAAAGCTGCAAGGGCAATCAGAATGTATCCTCATACTTCTAGCACATTCCATGATTGTCCTATTCATTCTTTTTGTAACACCATTCTCTGTGGTGTTCTTGCAACCATTCTTTCTCTATGTATCCCATTCTTTGAACAATAATCATTGAAAGCCTTGCTACTGGTATTCACCACAATTTTCAGATCTAAGGCACTTTAACTTAGAATTTGATTCATTCTAAACAAGGGCTTTTCATCTTTTAAAAGTCTCAAAAACATCATATTTATGTTTAATACAATAAACCCATACCTTTTTTGTAGCATCATCGATGAAAGTAACATAATACGGGATCCTCCATGAGAAGCTACTCCGATTTGGTCCCCACACATATGAGTGTACAAGCTCTAATTTTTCTCCTTCTTAGTTGCCCCAACTTTGAGAAATCTCACTCTCTTTTGCATTCTAAAGATACAATGCTTACAAAAATCAAGATCTAAATCTTTCAAATCTGATAACTTACCCTTGTCCTTTAAGATCTGCATTCCTTTTTGACTCATATGACCTAAAAGGTTATGCCCACATGCATGCATATGAATCTAAGTAGATAATGTAGAAAAGGAATCGTAATGTCTGGTAGATAAATATAATGTTCCTACCTTCTTACCTCTTGCCACAACAAAAACACCCTTGGTGACTTTCTAAGAGTCTCCTATAAAAGTAACCATGCAACCAGATTCACCTAGTTTCCTATTGAAATAAGATTCCTCCCGAGGCTTGTCACATGTCTCACATCTTTCAATACCCATGTATTTTCATTTTGTAGTTTTAGATGCACTTCCCATTTACTAGTAATACTTTGCAAGGTTCATCATCACCCAAATAAACATGCCCAAAATTCCCCTGGACATAATTTCTGAAATAACCCTTATTAGGGTTTGCATGGAAAGAAGCTCATGAATCTAAAACCCGTGATTCAATTCTACTATCTAAAGAAAAAATAAAAGCATCTTGCATTACTCTCGATGAAGCAAGATTTGCTTCTTTACCTTTGTCGGGTGTTGGTTCTCTTTTTCCTTTAACCAACAATCTTTCTTTGCATGTCCTTTAACCAACAATCTTTCTTTGCATGTCCTTTCTTTCCACATTTCCAACAAGTAATTCCCTTACTTCTAGATTTAGATCTATTATCCCTTGAATTTGATTTCCAATTATTCTTACTCTTGGATCTCTCCTTCGCCTCGCCCTTGCTTTTTACATTCAAATCATTTCCAAATGATGATTTCTTTGTACTCTTCCTACAAATTTCTTTATTTAAGATTATACTAACCACATAATCAAACTTCAAAATATTATTAGCATGTGTTGTATCACTAACAACCATTACCAAGTTATCCCAACTATCGGGCAAAGAAAATAAGAATTAAATTATTTTTACTTCATCATCAAATGGTATAGCAACTGATTTTAACTGATTTACAATAGATCAAAAATCATTCAAATGAATAGATGTAGATCCACTTCATGCATCTTAGAACTAAATAGTTTCTTCATCAAATAAACTTTATTTGAAGCACTAGGTTTTTCATATAAATTAGTAAGAGATTTCATTAACTCTACCGTAGAAGTTACTTCTATAATATTAGAAGCCATGGATGCTGCCAAGCTCAATCTTATAGATCCCAAAATCTTTCGTCAAGAATCTTCCATTCTTCATCGGAGTCATCTTCGTAGGTCCGGACTTATCATCTAACGGTAAATACAAATCTCTTTGATACAGATAATCCTCAATCTGCATCTTCCATAATTTATGATTTCGCTGTCAAATTTCTCTACCTTGTATTTGTTTTCTTATGTAATTGTTGTAGCTCCCACTCAATCAAAAAACCCTATGTGAGTAAATCTGTCAACACACAAACCCTCAAACAAAACTCGATACCTGGGTTGTTGGGGTTAGCAAGTTCTTTTTAATTCTTGTTAATCATCTTTTTTTTTTCTTACTTATAAACCCTATCGTTTATGCTTATATAGTCATTTATAGACTTAGGGAACTTAGTCATGCAATTAAATCAATATAAATACTTTAATGCTAAAACTAGATCTAATTCACGAGAGGCCTCAAATTTTTCTTCACCTATTGGAAGGCTTCATTAAAGAGGTATGGGAGGCCATACAAATTCACTTCTGAGGGTAATTTTCTTTCAAAAGAAGACATGGAGGCCATAATGCATTAAAATAGGTTGTTGGGATATATTTTCCCACCTTCTTCACCCGATTTGTGACTCGCCTAACCCGCGAACCATTCATCCTATGGCCTCTACAACTAGGCGAGCATCGACCATGATAATCATGTATCGTTTGACCTGTGAGCTGTCCAACCTCTTTGGTTAGATGAAAATCCAACCTCTGGTCCATACAACCATGTCAATGAGTCACCCAAATCCTAGGCTGTCCATCTAGGCCATCCAACCCCAGTAGTCTAAACCACGGGACCAACTTGCAAAGGTGATATCTTGAGCTCAGGATGAATTTTGGGGTGAAATTTTATATGATTCCTCCTAAAAAAACCCACTAAATCTAATGGTGGTGGCATCAATAAATATATTTGACTTTAACACCTCAAAATGTCCCCTTATTTCTCGGGATTTCCAGTTGTGCACAAGAAGAATGAGTTGCCTAGGAAAGTGTATGATGTTTCAAGAAGTCTCATATTTTCCACCATGTAGGTCATGGAAAATTATTTCCATAGGCACTTTGTTGGAATTATAATTCCTCATGTGGCTCTCAGAATATTTCTTTGAAGCTCAGGTCCTCTTTCATGGTGTATGCTCCTTTAGGCCGAAAGCTCACTTTTGATCAATTGGCTCTAAAACCTCTTGAAACTTCCCAAAACCACTTGCAATGCTCCCTAAACTTGAAAAATAACTTATATCATTATATATTGCTCCATGAAGCCATGTCCAGTGTTCAAATCCATCCTCCCAAGTTGTCTATTTTTACCGGGGGCGGGGGTAAAAATGGATAACCGTTATCAAACATTCTATTCAAGCTTTACTCCATGCTTTTCAAGTTCAATTTAAAGTTATGAATACTGATATCACATCTCTTAAAAATAAGATAACACATATAAAGGATTCTTCTAATGTCCATGTCCATAATGTCTCTACACATCATGATCAATTTATCTCGAAGCCCACTGAGAAACAATGTGATACACACATTATGCATGATACATGTACTCATACAAGTGAAGTGAAATTATTACATAGAGGCACCAATGTATATGTTCCACAAGATCAATATTGAATACTAAGGAAACCACAATAGTAAGCATCTCTTCGATTTGAAATGAATTCTAGACAACATGATATTCTATATGAGTTACTCAATAATCACTTAATCACTTTGTTACCTACTCATTACTACCCCCATTATTGGCTTACAAAATCAAAGGTCAACCATTTTTTAATTATCATGGAATTAATGAACATTATGAAAATGATTGATATGCTCTACAATGAAGAATCTAACAACTTAAGAGTAAGGGCTTACTTATTTTGATACAAGACATTCTAAAATGTAATCATCTCAAGTTTCAAAATCTCAATGGGTACCAAAAGTTATGAAACCTATATCCGATGAGCATACTATGATACTTGAATGATATAACTTTGGACATACAACAATTGTAATCTAATTATAAAGAGGATAAGAACACAATACCTCCTTTGGCAGGGCCACCCTCGAGCAGTGTATGAATTACATCATCCTATTGTGTAAAAAATAATGAAAACAATACCATTTGGGAATATAAAATTTCACACCATCTCAAAGCACTTAGATCTATCACAAGACCAATATGGGGGAAGCACGGTCTACCGATATATTTAATCTTCCGCACCAAACTAAGACAAATTCTAATTTAGATGATGATATCAGTGGATATGATTTTGATGAACCATTTGATATGTTAGATGAACATTTGTTTATGTTGAATTTCAATCCCATTGGGGGAGGTAAATTTTATTTTGATGCTAGTGACAATGAATAACTTGATACCCCAAGTAAGCCTTTTACGGATATCTCTACTTCTCCAAAGCCTACACAGAAGGTAATTTATGTGTCTACCTTGTGCTCCACAAGTTATGCTTCAACAATTATTTACATGTAATCTCATGTCTCTCTCTCCATAGCTATATGTTGATACGAAAAATCCCCCTTATCGTTTATAGACACCTATTTTCTCGTATAGCGTCCCCCGACATCTTATATTCACACAATTTCCATCCCCGCTTCTCCTTATCTTAAGTTAACTAAAATCCTATCTATTTGTTCATATTTATTTTATTGATTATCAATGGGCTCCGTATGGACCCATTTGATAATTCAATTTTTGGAATCATCCCCCATCTCTCACAAATTATTTAATTCAAAATGCACCCATCGACACCTTCTTTTTTAAAATGAAATATTTATCTCACCCTCCCATTCAAATCATGTCCCCCACTTTGCCTAATAAGTCAAATTATGGGACCCACATGAGCACATCACATCCCTAACTCGAGGTTACTTTACTATACCCAGGGTATCATCTAACCTGCAGTTAGTCTCATATCTAAGCTATAAATATGGGTTTTTCCCCATATTTCAAGAAAAAAAAGGAAGAGGAGACATTTTAAAGAACAGAATGGAAGACTTAGAAAAGAAGGATTTATTTTTTTACACAAAAGAAGAAGAAATCTCTGACAGTGTCTCTTATCTTGCCATCTTGATGCCCGATTCATTTCCATAGCAGGACATGAGCTAAGTATTTTTGTTATTCCATTTGCTCATCATTTTTACTGTTGTTCACGATCTAATTATCTTTTCTCGAAATGGGGTTGACATCCTCCAAGGGAGTTGAAATCCTCTTGGAACCGACACCGTCTGGGCAACCCCCGCATATTGTGTTCTAATCTTATTTGGTTTAATTTTATAGATCTAGCTTCTTGATATCATGTATCTGCTTTCTTTGCGCCCGTATCATCCATCTCTATCTCCAAGGTACTAAGCCCTTGTATACTCGACGTGGTCTCATGTTTCTTGATTACTCGTACACTCATCTAGATAGGAAGCTGGAAACACAGATCTACATTTGGCACGCCGGTGGGACCAGATCCTAGATCTGGTCATTTTCTTTGTTATTTTTCTCATCTTTTCTAACTTGCTTGTTTGCATGGTCTTAATATTCGTTGATCTCAGTTTAGTACAATCCATCATTTAAGTCACCTCAGAGGTACATGTTCTTTGTTTTTGTTTCACCCGCATGGGAAATAAATCCAGAAAATAATCTCTGACTTTTCATTTGCGGTCTTAGTTGTACCATAGATATAGATCTCATTTTTGCAATTATAAGAATCTATAATCTTTGTAATAATCCATATTCATTTGATTAAAAAAACTAATGATCAAATGAGGTCGATAAATTCATTTTTATATTTAATTAAGTAAATGATTAAAAAATTAAAATAAAATCAAAAATTTAATTTGTTTTTCCTAACTATCCTAAACTACCCACCACCCTACTCTTACCCATCTCCCTTCCTCTCCCCACGGCTCCACCGAGCCACACGCCGCCTTCATTCCACCTTCCAACCACTTTGCTCCCACAGTCCTCTCTCGTTCTAATTTTCTCTCGCCATCTCCATCACCATCTCCTTACCACTCCTCCCACCCGCCTCCATTCCACCTTCGAACCGCTACCTCATGTCCACCCCAACTCCTAGATGCATCTCCCGAGCTCCATCTCCTCTCAATCTCCCCTTCTTCCCACATCCCTTCTCTCTCCCATGCCTACCACTCCTCCCACCCTCACAGCACCCGAGTCTCCCTTACCTATCCGTCTTCCCTTCTCTCCCTTCCACCTACTACATCTCCCACCTCTGAGATCCTGTCTCCCTTCTCTCCCTCGAGCTCCCACCTCACTTTGTTCTCACCTGTCTCCCTTCCTTCTCCTCGCGCCTTGTACTATCATCCACCTGTCTCCCTTCCCTTCTCCTCTACCTTGAAATCCTCTCCACTCCTCATCTCGATCACCGTCCCTTCTCCCCATTGCACCACCGTTCTTCTCCAAATTCACCATTTTTTCTTTCTACTTCACCACTGACCTCCGAACTCCTCACCACTCCCCTCGACTTCATCTCCCTGCCACCTTACACCCACTATTCCTACAATCCTCCCCATGCTACCTCCCGTCCACTCATCTCCTTCATGTCCACTCCCTCTCCTTTCCTTCCTGCTCCGAGTTCCATCACACCCACCACCATATCTCCCCTCTTCCATCTCGTCTTCCTCATGACTCCCCACTCAACCCCCATGCATAGCTACCAATGTCCAATTATCTCCAGTTTAGTTTCCATTTCACGCGAGATTTTGTTGATAATGACTGTACAGTCCTTTTATAGCAACTGAATTATAATTCATTCAAACATATTTATCACCATTGGTAGCTGTTACATTGAACATAGAACATAGTTATTCAATATTGGAGTAGAATTTGGTAGCTGGGTAGTCTCCTTATAGCAAGTAGTTTACAATTTCCAAGCATGTATTTTTCATTTACAATTCTCATTATGTCATCGTCAATGTAAAAATCCATATCCATGTGTAGTAGGACCAATTGTAAAGTATCAAAAAGTAGATAAGGAAGTGTTAACAACAAAAGGTGATAAGATATTTCCTTTTCTCGTCCCATTGATTAGATGTTGTATCTCATTGTATCATTAATTGACATCCAATATCTAACGTTCAACTATATTTTATGTCGTTAATAAACACTTGTTGGTGAAATTTGTTTAGATTTGATAAATTGTTAAATAAATGCAACTTACATGTTCATATTGCTTGGATAACGTAGTTTTATTATTTAGGTGCTTAATTTTTATTTTAGTTAGTTAGCGTTTGGTTTGTCATTTGTATAGTGCATGTCATAATTCATTATTTTGAATGCATTATCACATTATATTGTTTATCATTCCATGTTAAGATTTGCATTGAATATTTATTTGAGAGTTATCTAGTTATTATTTCTTTATTCAATTATAGTTATTTCATCGTTTAGTTTATAATTTAGTTTGCATTCGATTAGTTTCGATTGTTTTTTTATTCTAATTAACATACAAACGACAAACTTTTTTAGATTAATATCCTACACCGAGGATTTTCTTTTACATATAAATATTAGAATGTTTTGTTTTATTATCCTTTTTTATGTCTTTTTAACTCATATCCACTAATCGTTATATTTGTTTTGCAGGAAAAAGTCTAAATTACGCTGTCAAAGACCAATATCCAAATCAAAAAAACCACAAAAAAATCTTTACCAACCTCCCAGCCAAACGGTGCAATTTCAGGTCATAAACGGTGCTATTTCAAGGTACCCGGGCATTTCGGTCATTAACCGGTGCTTCTAAATACATCACTATCAAACACACTTAAATAACCACGATAAGCGATTCTCTCATCAAACGGTGCCATTTCAGAAGTGGTACCGAGGATTTCAGATCATTAAGGTGCTTCTAAATACATCATTATCAAGTACAATCACATAACTAGGAAAAGTGTTTCTCAGGTATTTCTCATTTTTCTATTTTCTCTTTTTTGCATCAAAATTTCTCTTTTAAGTTACTTTCGCATCGAATATCACATTTCATTCGGTCTAAAATGAACCTTTTTCATCCTACTCGATCACATAACTTAAGCAAAGAATTTAACTCTCTTGCATTTCACTTATCACACACTGCCTAAAACTGCACAAATATAATTAACACATCAAAACATTCCTCTCACCTGGTTAACTGGTAGGGACTTAAACACCCAACAGAAACCGCCTCAAACATCTCTAAATCCATAACTACCTATAACTTACCTTATAATCCTTACCTTTATTACTCGCTTTTCATTTCATTTGCATCCTCTAAATTAATCATGAGGCTAAAAAAATTCTACTTGAATTATTTGTCAACAACATACATAAACAAATGTTTCTTTACTTCACACCTATTGTCACTCTCTCCCAAATCGAGACAAACAAACAATCTAATCTATCTAATAAGGTTTCATTGTTAGTGTAAAATCACAAAGACACCCACTGGACGCACATCGGGCTTCTAGGTTGATGTTCGTGCATCCAGTGTGATTGCACAACATGGAAACCTCTCTCCAAGCGTGGGACTTGTAGAAACCGAGAGAGGAATCTCCAGAGAAGGTGGTTCTCTGCTCCTAAACTACTCACTGCCACAAGCTATTCCGGCGGGAAAACTAATCTAATCCTAATCTAACCATGCCAAGGAGACAGAGAGAGAGAGAGAAAGAAAAACAGCAAAAGCCTACACTAAAATGGTGATACACCGAGAGAAGGAGAATGTTGAACATCTATCAAAAGCGCCATGGGACAAAGAGAGGTGAGCAATGGGAAGGATGGGCGAGATGCATCACTGTGCCCAAGGATAGATTTCACATAGAAAATGTCCCAAAACTCCATGAACACGGCTCTGCACTCCGCAATGAACATTCAAACATGCACTGAGATACCCTGCAATGAAGAGAGCGCAAGAAGAGAACAAGCAAAAATGAGAAAGGATGGATAGATGCATCACAAAACACATTTTGTTGCTCCGAGGAAGTTTGTACTGAGAACATCATTCCATTAGTAAAAGGCAAAAACACCATTACGAGTAGAAAGGAAGGAGGTTAGAACTCCATTTTCAACCCTAGAGAAGAAAAGAAGGGAGGGCCGAGCGGAAAGAATGAACCACTCCTTTTAAAATGAGCCAAATCTGACTTTTACATTGCATGGGTCGAGCCGGGGACGAAACGTGGGAAAAACATGCAAGCCCATTCCTCATTGGATCGCAGATGCATTAACTCAAGCATGGAGGATCTTACCAACCCATACCCTATCACATTGAGCGATTTTTGGAGAAGAAAAGTGACCCATGTGCATTAAAAAGGTTGTTGAAATGTTGTTTCTAGCCATTATCACGCGCCAGCTCAGTTTTCGATTTTCTCCTTCGGACTACACCAAAACTCGAGATTGACCCCTTAATCATGTAGAGAATCTCATAAGCTTTCCGTTGATATAAAGAACATGGAAATCTGAGCTCTGGATCAAAAGATATGACGATCCGAAGATTTAGGGCATTTTGAATGCACCAAACGGATTTTAAAATATTTTCCGCGCTTCGCCACTTGGACGACACGTGGCGGGCTCGATTGGTCGCGTGATTCTCTCTCCTCCACCTTTCGGCGGGCTTTTATTTGAAATTTTGTTGTGGGCCCTAGCTAGGACACGTGGCATTATCCCAATGGCTTGGATCGGTGCTCGAAAATTCACCCTTTGACTTTTTGACTTTTCTCTTGTGAGGACACGTGGCAAAGATCTCGGTTGGTCGACGGGTCTGCCCGGCTCTTTTCGCGCCCTTCACGTCTTTTTTGTTCCGGATGTCCCAAACTGCTCGGGAAAAACTTCCGATTCGCCCGAAATGGGCTTCCTCTGTCCCTCTTTGCGTTGGACACGTGGCAAGATTTGATTGGCTCTCGGCTCCTTCGGCTTTTCACGCCCCACGCGTCCTTCGTCCCATTTGGCAGTGCTCCTTGTGTTGATTTCGGCCGGTTCGGCCGGTTCGGTCTTTTTGTCCCAATTGTCCCACTTTGTTTCGGATGACTCGACCTTTTTCGCCTGTTCGGCCTAGGTTCGCACTTTTTGCGCTACTGGATGTCCCAATCACTTTTGATCGCTGTGTTCATTTCGCCGATCCGGCCGGTTCGGGCCATTTTGTCCCAAACGCCCGTCGAGCAACACTTAGCCAATTTTTCTTCCTCTTTTCGGCGGATCGGGCTCGCGCCCGCCGCATACTGCTCGATTGTCCCAAATGCAATTTGGGCCGCTTTAGAGGCTTTTTCGGCCGATCCGCGCCTTCCGCGTACATTCGTTCCAATTGTCCCAAAGGCGACCTTGAGCAGACTTAGCCAATTTTCACGATTTTTCCTGGATCAACCTACTTGCCTTTCTACAACCTTTTTACATTTTCTCAGAGCTTGCTCCTTCCTTCTTTGGCCAGGGGAGTTAGAAAAATATCTGAGGGAACCTCAGAAACATGATGTTTGCTCGAATCAATCAATGCTTGGGACTCGAATATTCGATGCATGTTATCAAAATTACCCTGGGGGGGTGAAATTTTGACAACGAGTTTAGCGACTCGGTGGGGTCATCTACTCGTTGCAGATGAAAAGACCATAGACTGAAAGCAATCCATTGGGCATGGAGTCATAAGTAATAGCACGAAAACTGATTCGAACTTTGAAAATCTCCCCTGCGAGCCACTTGAAACCCATCGGGCATGGAGTTGTTCTTACCAAAATGCCCTTTGGAACGAATCAGGCAAGAGCAAAACCAGCAATAGCAAAACTATGTACAGAACTGAAAATCATACATGCCCCAAATGGAACATGCAGAGTGTGCACAAGCACTTCTTCTGCTGAAAGCAAACCTAGCTACTCTACTCTAACTGGAAGCAAAGGCAAGCTAAACAAACCCTGCAACTGGTTGTGAGAAATAGCTTCCTTTCTTCAAAATTGGCAGCCATGCAATTGATTTGGCACTGATCATGGCTGTTTGGATGGATGGAAAATCAACAAGAAGCTGGTCTTCTATCCAAATCATCAAGGTATCAACTGAAAAATCCAATACCTCTTTTAGTTGCTCTGCATTTGGATTGGAGAGGTATGGCAGCTGATCCTTGGTACTTTGTAGTTCATCCTCATGCTCAGAAGCAAGCATGACTGGTTGTGGCTTCTCCTTTGGCTCCAATGAAGCCAAATACCTGATTGGGCAAGGTCTGATCCGTTGAGTATGCCCATTGCTTTGTGATTTTCAACTCCCTGAATGGAGTCTTCTTGTAGACCCTCCCTGGGATGGATGATGTGGAAGAAATGGTGGGATCCTCCTCGCCCTTTCTCTTCCTCCAATGAAGAACAGGGAAGATTAGAATCTTCCAATCTTGATCCCAAAGAGTCTGCCAGTAAGATGCAAAGGCCGCTGCAAATGAAAGCTCTCCTTCATGGCAAGCGAGCTCGTGTTTGGAATGTGGATGATGAAAGAGAGAATGGTGAAACTCAACCGGTTCCTCTCCATCAAAACAGCTTCCTCCAAATCGACAGGTAAACCGCCTTATTCTTTGTCCCATTTGCTCGTTTTCATCCTCCTCCATGGTGTCCTCTTGATCTACAACTTGACCACCATGGTTTCCTTCACTTTCAATATTGAGTTTGAGAGATCAAACTCCTTTTCGCACTAGAACTTGAGAGAGATGAAGTGGAGAGAAGAAGCGAAGGTTCTCCTGCAGCTCGCTTTGTGCTCAAAGCCCTTGGATCTGCACTTTTCTCCTTCACAACTAGATTGTGCTCCTCTTCTTTCGGATTTGGAGTGATTCTCCTCTCTCCAATGTTTGAAGAGAATATTGCTCTTGATTGAACTCTTCCTCCAAAGCATGAAGTTTGTCAAGTCAAACTCTTCAATTTGCTGCTCTAGAGGACAAGTTGGGACTGCAAGATGTTCTTCTTTCTATGCAACAAAATCAGTCCCGACCACCATTTGTTCTCCAACCCTAGCCTCTTCTATAGGCTTAACCATCAAGGGGATCTTTGTCACCCCAAACTTGGCAGCCCAAACCTTCAAGTCGTCTATCATTTCTTTTCTCGTTGGCTCCTCTTCTTGCTGTCCTTGATGGCCATTCTTTGTAATTTCTTCTTCCCCACATGGAATTGGGGGCAAAAGGAGGGATAGGTTGAAACTCAACTGATTTGAATTTTTTTATGGTGGTGGAGGAGGTGAAACCTCTTGTTTCTTTGGAGGAGGGGGTATTTACGGTAGCTCTTGTGGAGGGAATGACTATTTGGAAGGGAAAAGGAAAGAAGAATTGAGATGGGGTGGAAGACTAGGGATGGGGGAATGGATTCAACACTTGGGACAGCAGCAGATGGAGAGTTTGAAACTTGACACTGCTGAAATGAAACAGATTGGGAAAGAGGAAAAGAAAAGGCATGAGATGGTGTGCTTACCCGTTGACAAGGTTGCTGAATACTTCTCTCATACACCTCTATTTCTTCAATCCACTTTGCAAGCAAAGGCGGTGTTGCAATCATGAAGTCAAGCTTCTCCCGAGGAAATTTTGTAGTGCCTTGGAAAAGGTCCCACCCATGGACAGGTGCTCCATAACCGATTCTAAAACTTTCATTTGTGCTTGAGCCACTCGATCGCACCATCCCCACCTCCATCTTTTGGATTTTCTCCAACAGACCAGCATCTTGGATCTGATGGTCTTCATTATATGCATACTCTTGCTCTTGGGAAGCTTCATTGCCAAACTGACTTTGGCACTGCTGTTCATATGAGTATGCATGCTGATCTGGAGGATTTGTAAAATATGTTGGAGGTGTGATATACTGTTGTTGTTGTAAATGTGAGTTCCATGATGGAAATGAAGTCATGGTTGCACAACTTCATGGAATGGAAAAGAATGAAAGGGATGGAAAGAAGGATGAATGAAAAATGGATGGAAATGAATGGAAAGGAAGGTGCAAACTTCGAGAGATGGGTTGTTGACCGGATGGAGTCGCCGATGTGTTTACGCAAGTGCCTCCAAAGGCTGAAATCTTCACAGAACACATCAACTGCGCAAAGATGAAGTGAAAGACCTCTAAGGTCCCACTGTGCATGCCTAAAACTGTTAGTGCAAAATCACGGCACCCCTGGACGCACATCAAAGCTTCTAGGTTGATGTTCAGCATCCTTGTGATTGCACAACATGGAAACCTCTCTCCAAGCATGGGACTTGTGAAACCGAGAGAGGAATCTCCGAGGAGAAGGTTGGTTCTCGCTCCTAAACTACTCCGCCACAAGCTATTCTAGTGCGGGAAAACTAATCTAATCCTAATCTAACCATGCCAAGGAGACGAGAGAGAGAGAGAGAAGGAAAACAGCAAAAGCCTACACTAAAACGGTGATACACCGTAGAAGGAGAATGTTGAACATCTATCAAAGCGCCATGGGACAAAGAGAGGTGAGCAATGGGAAGGATGGGCGGATGCATCACAAAGCCCAAGGATAGATTTCACCTGTAAAATGTCCAAAACTCCATGAACACAGCTCCAGGACAATGAACATTCAAACATGCATGAGATACCTGCAATGAAGAGAGGCAAGAAGAGAACAAGTAAAAATGAGAAAGGATGGACGGATGCATCACAAATCACGTTTTGTTGCTCCGTAAGTTTGCACGTAACATCATTCCATTAGTAAAAGGCAACAAACGCCATTACAGAGCAAGGAAGGAGGTTAGAACTCCATTTTCAACCCTAGAGAAGAAAAGAAGGGAGGGCCGAGCGGAAAGAATGAACCAATCCTTTTAAAATGAGCCAAATCTGGATTTTACATTGCATGGGTCGAGCCCGGGGGACAAACGTGGAAAAAATGCGGCAAGCCCATTCCTCATTGATCGCAGATGCATTAACTCAAGATGGAGGATCTTACCAACCCATACCCTCGTCACATTGAGCAATTTTTTGGAGAAGAAAAGACCCATGTGCATTAAAAAAGGTTGTTGAAATGTCGTATCTAGCCATTATCACGCGCCAGCGCCGTTTTCAATTTTATCCCTTCATACTACACCAAAACTCAAGATTGACCCTAATCATGTAGAGATCTCATAAGCTTTCCGTTGATATAAAGAACGCGTGGAAATCCAAGCTCGGATCAAAAGATATGATGATCTAAAGATTTAGGGCACGGATGTGACCAAACGGATTTTAAAATATTTTCCGTGCTTCGCCACTTGGACGACACGTGGCGAGTGCTCGATTGGTCGCGTGATTCTCTCTCCTCCACCTTTCGGTGGGCTTTTATTTGAAATTTTGTCAGGCCTCTAGCTAGACACGTGGCATTATCCCAATGGCTTGGATCGGTGCTCGAAAATTTTCCCTTTGACTTTTTGACTTTTCTCTTGTGAGGACACGTGGCAAGATCTGGTTGGTCGACGGGTCTGCCTGCTCTTTCGCGCCCTTCGCTCTTTTTTGTTCCAGGATGTCCCAAACTCGCCTAGGACAAAAACTTCCGATTCTCCACGAAATGGGCTTCCTCCCCTCTTTGCGTTGGACACGTGGCAAGATTTGATTGGCTCTCGCTCCTTCACTTTTCAAGCGCCCCACGCGCCCCTTCGCCCCATTTGGCACGGTGCTCCTCAGGCTTGATTTCTACTGGTTACGGGTTTGGGTCTTTTTGTTCCATTGTCTCCACTTTGTTTCTGGACGGACTCGACTTTTTTCGCCCGGTTCGGCGGTTCGCGCCTTTGCATGCCCAGATGTCCCACCGCTTTTTGACTCGCTTCGTGTTCATTTTGGCCGATCCGGCCGGTTTGGGTCATTTTGTCCCAAACGCCCCGAGCAACACTTAGCCAATTTTTCTTCCTCTTTCAGCTCGGATCGGCTTCTGCGTGCCGCGTGCATTTCTGGCCCGATTGTCCCAAATGCAATTTGGGCCGCCTGAGGCTTTTCGCCGATCTGCGCTTCTTCCGCGTCACATTCGCTCCAATTGTCCCAAAGGCGACCTTGAGCAGACTTAGCCAATTTTCACGATTTTTCCCTGGATCAACCTACTTGCCTTTCTCGCAACCTTTTTACATTTTCTCATAGCTTGCTCCTTCCTTCTTTGGCTGGGGAGTTAGAAAATATCTCGAGGGAACCTCGTAAACATGATGTTTTCTCAATCGAATCAATCAACTGCCTGGGACTCGAATATCTCGATGCATGTTATCAAAATTACCTGTGGGGGTGAAATTTTGACAATGATTTACTTCCTCTAATGATCTTGCCCAATGAGATTCTAAACTCAAAACCACGTCGCCGGTCACCCAACCTCCAGTCTCCATGGTCTCACCTCACGAGAACCATGTCATAGAAAATTCTCCCCACCTTGACACCAACCCTCCTATCCCTCGTCAACCCAATCTTCCTAAATCAATTGCACCACCATCTCCTACTCCTCTAGATACACTCAAATATCCTCCTAACCCCATGTATGACTTCTTACTCCAAAATCCCTACAATCTCTCAATCCTCCCAATCTCCTCAATTGGTGGATCACATTCCACCCACATCCCTTTTTGTCAATTCTATTTCATCCACCACTAGTATGCCCATCAAACAATCTCATCCTTTGAATACCTACATTCCTACCCATCCTATACTCCAACAGTCTCAACCCCTTAACACTCATATCCCTACTTATCATCTACCACAACAACCTACCCATCTTCAACAAACACACCATATTCCTATTATTCAAAGTCAACCTATGCAACAATCTCAACCCATGACACATGTTCATCCTCATCCACAAACTTATCAACCATCTTATCAAATGCTTCCTCAAATACCCACACACCCACAAACACATTATTCGCCTTATCAAACTACTTTTTCAAACAACTGCTAGAACTAGTATAATCTCAACCTTACAATACCTCGAGTGATTCAATTCATGCCTTAATGAATCAATTAACCAGCTTTAGAAACCCTTACCGTACCACCCAAGAACACCTTATCCTATGAACAAATTTGTAACGAACCAATTCATCCATCGGTTCCAATTAAACCCTATCCCCCTCATTGGAAGCTTCCCCGCATTTAATAAGTTCAACAATAAAGAAGATCCCCAACAACATTTCCTCACATTTAAACATGCATGTTGTCTCAATGTGCATGATCACGATTTAATTCTTCTCACTTTCCCCATGTTTCGTAATCAGTCGGTCTTCGGTTGGGCACTATAGTATCCCACGACATTCCTTATTATCTTTCACTCAACTTGCATAGTTGTTCTTAGAACATTTTTCTATCAATATCACATGCAAGACCACTATCGCTGATCTATATACCATTCGATAGTATGAAAACGCAGCCCATCACCGACTTCGTTTGCATCGATGGCATGCTATTATAAATCAAATATCCTTCACTATCCCCAAACCAAACTTATTGACTTATTCTCACATTCGTGTTCCAAACATATATCATCCACTTTGCAGATCCAATCATTCATAACCTTTGATGAAGCTTTCACAATGGCTCACAAGCTTGAAACTCATGCCATTAAAGCGTGGTCATCTTAAATTAAGTTCAACTAAATCAAAATTGAATCCACAAAACCATTCACACATAATGGCGAGTTCAATATCAGCCAACACTATGGTCATTAAACCCTCATCCCCATCTACACCAAGCACATGGTCTCAACAACAATCTTCTCAATCAACATCCAATTACATTCCCTTAGGAGAATCATACAATTCTGTATTTGATAAGTTGATGAGCGTAAACTCTATCCAACTGCCTCCCATACGACCCATAGACAACTCACAAGCCAAGCCTATTTGGTATCACGAGGCCCACTTTTGTAAATATCATCAAGTTAAAGGTCATGACATTGAGAGATGTCGTTCCTTCAAAGATCGTGTCCAACAACTTGTAAATCAAGGGGATATCCAAATTGATACTTCGTACCTATGCAAACTAATCAACCACCAACAAATCACGTCACCCCCTTTACATCTCAACTATCAAATGCTTGTATGGTTGACACTGTCAATCAAGATCCCATCTTGTCACCAACTACGCATGTTCCCACAGTGGACATTATTCCCATCTCTTATTCAGAACCTGTAACACCTACATCAACTTTCACTACTTATGTTGAACCTATACCTTCTCCTATCCTTACCACATCCACATCAAATTCAACTATATCATCCATTTCCGCCACTTCAAACATACCCCAATCTATCACATTAGATTCATCCTTAGCACTTATTTTGGCTCCACACAAATCCTCTATGTCTCTCATACACCCATTCATTCACCAACATCTTCATAAAATACAACACATGTTACTACACCTATATTGCTCTACAACCATCCCAAATAAACCCGGGGCTTCTACAACATGCACCCCGCAACCCTATCTTTGACATCAACCTTTATCAAAAATATCATTCTTACCCCTTGAAAATTTTATGAAACAACCAGTCCATCCTACTTCTACGTTTGAAAATGCTCCTACATTTGTTGCTGCACCCTTACCCATAAGGTCTACTTCGCTGGTCATCACGTCACTCACATCTCCACATATTCCAAAAGTGTCTACATCTTTATCTATCCCAACAACCCCTATACCTATCATTTCAAAAGTCCACTTATCTCTACCTTGCCCAGGCCACATCACCTAGTCTACCCCAATATTCTTTACCCAATCCTCCCATCACATCAATCAAATTCTCTAGATCTCAGTAACCCTACCAAATATACCCTTGAATCACCTATTGAACCAACACATCCACCTAAATCAAATAAATATGTTTTACCTTCTCCTTTAAAAATCATCTCTTTCCATGCCCAAATCGAAACCATCCATGTCTCACATAGATATCATTAATTACATCATACAAACACATATATCTTCATTAACATCTTCATCTTGTTTTAGGACATTTTCTCCATTAATAACCGCACACCACCACTCATCGATCCTCCAGCTTGAAATTATTTTCATCCATGC